>ML854900.1:11900-28619 GCA_009831015.1 Picea engelmannii | reverse complement strand
TCCGTCTATGTCAGGCTGTATAAGAATGTCCTTCACAGAGGTTGAAGGGACATATGCAACGATCTTTGAGTGTAAGACATAGACCCTGAAAGCTTTGAGAGCTTTCACCAAGGCATAAGCCTGCTTCTCCATGATCTCATATCAGAGCTCTGCATCTCTCGGTGCCTTGCTAAACAAGACAATAGGCTGCTCTTGCCCTTGATCGTTTTTCTGCAACATAACCGCCGCCACTGAGTCAAAGGAAGCAAAAGAAAATATCACAAAATCTTTAGAATAATCTGGACTGATCAGCACAGGAGCCTCGGTCAATACTTTCTTTATTTGGTCAAAAGACTTCCTGGGTTTAGCAGTCCATTTTATTTCATGGCCCTTCCTGAGCATGGCTGTGATATGTTTCACCAATTCAGCAAAATTTGAGACAAACCTCCTAAGGAAATTAATCCTTCCCAAAAATGCTTGGACTTTCTTTTTAGATTTGGGAAGTGACAGGGCCTGAATTTCTTCTACCCTGTCAGGATCAATCCTCACTCCCTCTGCCGAGACTATATGGCCTAACAGCTTCCCCTCTTGCATAACAAACAATGATTTCTTGGGATTCAGGGAAAGGCCAAACCTACGGCACTTCAGGAAAACCTTCTTCAAGTGGGAGTGGTGCTCAATATCAGTCTTGGAGAAGACCGTTATGTCATCTAAGTAAATTACCATGAACTTATCTTTTTCCCCGATGAAGGCTATGTCCATGGCTCACTGAAACGTTGCTCCCGCGTTCATCAGCCCAAATGGCATCTTGGCGTACATGAATGTGCCCCAAGGAGTGGTGAAGGTTGTCTTTTCTCTGTCTTCAGGCATGACTGATATCTGATTATAGCCAGAAAAGCCATCAATCATAGATATCCTAGATGCACCAGTGACCCTCTGCAATATATGTTCCATGTTGGGCAGGGGGTAATTGTCCTTCCTTGAACTCCTGTTCAGGTTCCTGAAATCGACACAGAGTCTGATTTCTCCACTCTTCTTTCTTACTGGGACCAAATTGGCTACCCAGCTAGAGTATCTCAAAGGGACTATGATTTGGGCATCCAACATCTTTTTCACCTCCCTCTCCATGACAGGTAACAGCGTAGGATTTATCTGTCTCAGCTTCTGCTTGAAAGGTCTAGCCTCCTCTTTCAGTGGGATCTTGTGCTAAATGACTGACGTATCGTATGTCTTGAGGTCTTCGTAGGTCCATGCGAACACGTCAACAAACTCCCTCAGAAAATCAGTATATCCGGTCCTCTGCTCCTCAGTCAAACTCCTCGACAGCTTGACAAACTTGGGCTCCTCTAGTGTGCCTATGTTGCATTCGGTCGTATCAGCATCATCACCTGAAATTCCGCCCTTTATCGCCACATCATTCTCATAGAACAATCTTTCTAATGGGATTATACCTCTTGGTATATGATTGCTTGGCAGTTTAATAATTTGATGATCAACAACTTTATTCAACAACTCACCAGGGTGGTGGCCAGGTTCCTCGTCAGGGTCCTCATCTATATGCAATGCAGAGAAGTCATTGATGGATTGGAGGAATTTCTCAATCTCCTGATCATCTTCAAATACCTTCCAATGTTTGACATTGTCTGGTACGGAGGGTCTGTACCTTATTTCCACCTCTGATCTATCAGTGGGCAGCGCAGGGGCTTCGAACAAACTAGCTGAGAAGGCTTGAAAGTCGGCTGGAGAATTTTCTTCCCATGGAATGAAAGAGATGCTAAAAGCCAGGAAGAAACTATCAATTAGATCCCATACCTCGTTCCTGTAGTTCTTGAGGTGAGGGTGCTTGGTCTGATAGACATTTGTTACCTGCTGGAAAATTAATTCTGCATCCCCGAACACAGCCATCTCCCTGATTCCCATTTCTCTTGCAGCCCTTAGTCCCAGGACCAGAGCTTCATATTCTGCCACATTGTTTGTGACTTCAAATTCCAGCTTGTATGATAGTGATATGGTTTCCTGAGAAGGGGATTTGAATACCACTCCGGCACCTGCACCTATACTAGAAGAAGCTCCATCAAAGAACATCTTCCAAACAGAGGTGGTTGGAGGAGACATCCCCTGATCAAGACTGAGCTGCTTTCTGATCTACAAAGGGGGCTCGGGCTCATAAGTGACCTGCAATAAGCTAGATCCTAAGTCAGTGTCTAAGGCATAGATGGGATGATTAGTGGGGTTTGCTTCATCACTCACTATGTAGGCTAGCTGGGCTTCTCTGTACAATCTTCTATGTTCCCCCCCAAAGACCGGGATGGTGGCATATGTAACGTCCCTCTAAGTCTCTTAATCCAAGACCGTGACAACAACATGCCAAACTTGGGGGGAACATCAGCTACCACTATATCCATGACCATACTTTTCATGGGTAACTGAAACAGGGAAACTACAAGGTCCTTGATGACTCCCAAACATTGTACCCTCCTGGAGTCGAAAGAATAGAGGTCATGATAGGCTCTGGTGACTTCTAATCCTAGCTCTTCCATGACGGCTCTAGGCATGAGGTTGTGGGAGGCCCCTGAATCCATTAAGAAATTATGCAGCACTTTGTCATGTATGTTCAGGGAGGTGTAGAAAGGAGGGGATGAATCATCTCTGTCTTCTACCATGGGACCTAGGACCATTGCAGGCCTTTCATCTTGGAGGCTTATGAAGTCTGTGGAAGGGCTAGAGGCTTCAGATTTCAATAGGTCGGAGAAGCATTTTTTGAATTCCCCATGTTTGATTAACTCAGTGAGGGGCACGGGGATCCTGATCTTTTGGATTTCATGCTCGAAATTAAAGGAATATGTAAGCTTTGGAATTTCTCTAATCTCGGGAGCATGATTTTGAATAATAGGGGAGAGAGGTTGGGCCTTCTTACCTCTGTGGTTGTCTGCTGTCTCTTCAGCAGGCTTCTCTGCTCTAGTGGATGACTCAGGAACATCAGGTGTTGCTGCCTTCTTGTCAGATCTCAGGTAATACCTGCCTCTGCCACCGCCAACTTTGTCTCCCTTGCTCAATTCATTTAGCTGACCGTTCATGAGGGATTCCTCATATGCTGACTTAGTTAGGTGGGGGAAAGGAGGAGTGACTTCTAAAGAGTGGATTTTGGGCTCAGGCTCATCTGCTTCTACTTCCTCTTCATCGTCTACAAAGTTGTTCTGGAAGGGAGCCTGAATTCTTTGGTCATCTTTGTCTCGCTCCTTCTCTTTGTGCATAGTTGGAGGGGCAAAATGGTTTGGTCTCTTAAAACCTCCTTTATTTTCGGTGTTCTGAGGTCCTTTATACATCTGCCTCCTTTCCACCTTCAATCTCTCCACCTCTTCTTTAAGAAAGTTCATCACTTGGTCCAGCTCGCTTACTTGAGGGTGGGACAATGATGGGCCTGAGATGTTGGAGTCAGAAGTCGAGGCTTCTGACTTTCCTTTTCTTCTGTCTGCATCGGCCTTGTTCCTCAATCTATCAACAGCTAACATGTTGGATTCCACTTCTATAGCTGCATCTTGCATCTGAGCTAAAGAGGTGTCTCTCCTTTCTCTTAATACGAGACAGAAGTCGTCGTCAAATGCACTAGCATATGAAATTTGAGTAGATGCTTCTGAAGGCTTTATTTCTGCAGGAATCTTGTTATACATCTTATTGAATCTTTTGGAAAAGTCAGAGACTGACTCTCCTTCCTGCTTCTTCAGGGACCCAAACTCCGTCATGTAATAAATGTAATCTTTCCTATCTCCCCACTACCTCAGGAAGACAGTGTCCAGGGCTTCAATACCAGCAATAGATCCAGGGGCCAGTCCCCTGAACCACTTTCTAACCTCACCATCCAAGCTCTGGACGAAGACTCTCATCCAGACGTCTTCATTCTCAATATTGAGGTTATCTGCATAACTGTAAAAATCAGCCATGTGTTCTTTTGCAGTTATGTCTCCCTCCCCAGTGAACTTTGGCATATACTTCAAGTAGTCTCCAGCAGGGAGAGGATTCATGGGATGAGGCAGGACCAATGGAGCATATCTAGCAGCGACTATGGAATCCATTTTGTTCTATGGGGGATTAGCACCAGCCATAGGGATGTTGAGTGGAGGAGAACTCAGAGGATATGGAGTGTGAACAGGTGAAGTAGGAAAAGAGGTCCTCACAGGAGAGGACGGGGAAAACAGAGAGAAGTCTAGGGGACCCGAGTGTACAGGTGTTTCTCTCTGCGTAGCAGTAGTAATCAAAGGAGGAGTGGTGAAACCTCTTGAGGGGGGAGTGACAAGGATCTCTCCCACTGATACTAGACCGGAAGGAGAAAACTTAGCAGGAACACTCCCGAAGTTCAGAAAATGGGAAACCTCAGAGGAAGTACGACTAGGAAGCTGAAAATCAGAAAATGGAGTTTTCACAGAAGGGAATGGCGTATTACCTTTTTCAGCGATGGAAACTCCTTTTGTAGAACTCTTTCCCTTTCTGCGCACAGCTTCCAAGTCTACTTCTGGTGTGGCTAAAGGCAGGTGTGGATTAGACCTCGTGTGTCTACCTCTCGAAGCCACAATTGATAGAATAGGTTCTCCCCAGTGGAGTCGTCACAGTGGAGTCGCCAGGTACACAGTAGCAATCTTATGGTTCTGATATCTGATGCACCTTCAGAAATCAGTTGATCTTTGTCATTCAATCCCAGGGAATATATTCAACATCGTCCCCAACAATGATGCCAGAGATGTTGGCAGCCGGAAGTCACCCTTGGATTGCTATCAAGAGCAGAGCCCGACGCCCATCAGTTTATTGTCACGTTTTGTTTAAAAGGCGATCAAATGGAAGGAAACTCAGAACGATATCGTCTCAACTCAGAAACCAGACCAGGCATGCATGAACGAGTGAGGTCTTGATAAACTCCAAACAGTGGGTCGTAGTATAAGGGTGAGTAGGTGGAAGACTTATGCAGGAAGGGTGCAAAGGTCTATAATAAACATCATGTTCATAACAGACAGGAGGAGAAATCATTCAAACACAAAGTCACTTTATATTCAAACACAGAGAACCAGAGAATACATAAATGTCATGACAAATCCTTTATCATAACACAAATGCAGCAATCCACGCGAATCATTCGACTGTGAACACTTCGGCATGAGATGAAACAAAGATGGAAAAAGGAGAACTGTTTGTTATAAACCAAGAAGTCTCAAACACAGAGGCATAACCAGGAAACCAGGAAGTCGTTGAAACTTTTACGGTCGGGAGCTTAACTCTACCATCGATAGCTACAAAAATGGCAAAAATGCCTACATATACTCAAAACAACAACAACAGCGGAACCGAGAAAATGCATTGAAAGCTTTGCGTCTGCACGGCTTCTGACACTCTGCAGCCGCAATCTTTGAATAATTGTGCAACTTGTGGCAGACGCGATAGATTTTCTGACGGTTACATCGGCGAATCGACGTGCCTTTAATTCATTGTAGGACATCCCCATTATGGCAGAGACGATGTCTAACCACCCTCAACCGCTTCAATAACTGCTTCTTGGGATTGAGAATGGCCCGACCAACTCAGCATTTCGGGATACAGAAGACTTCTCGCGCTGCCACCTAGAATAATTGAATAGCTTGAGGGATGGGCATGGAGGCTAGCACGGAGGATATGGCGTATGATAGGAGTGATGACGTCGGGGAAGTGTGTGGAAGGAGTGGTGAGAAGTGAGAGGGGTGACAGAGGATGATCCATGGCGGAAGACACCCAGTGGAAGGGGAAGGCGGGAGAAACGAACTCGCCTTCAGGTGAGAGGCTGATGTGGAAAGGAACGGGACGCATGGGAGGTAATGAGTGGATGGTGAGAAGAAGGTAAGGCCACGTGGACCAAAGAGGAGGGGTGAATGGATGACACACGGTAGTAGGGGAAAGGTGGAAGGAAGGATGAAATGACGGGAGGAGGGCCCACACTGGTTAAGCACAGGGCAGCTGAGAAGGGCAGGACTGCACGAGTGTCGTTGATATGGGCGCCTCGATCGTGGCCATCAGGAAGCTCCACCTGCGATTCCGTACCCCCCCCTTCCGCTTAAAGGTAGAAAGGCGGAGGGGGTCCGGAATGATCTTCATCGCCGTTGATCCGGGCGCGCTAATCTGAACCGTCGGAGAGTTGCGCCTGCGATTCCGGACCCCCCCCCGGTTAAAGGTAGAAAGGCAAGGGGGGTCCGGAATCCAACGCGCGTCGTTGATCCGGGCACGCAAATTTGGACTGCTTGGACTTGCTCGTTGCTTACCATGGGCACATTATTGCCCAAAACTTAGGACACATGGGTTTTTAACCCCTTCTTTTGCTATCTAATCCCCTCTACAGGAAATATCGCTAACAACAAGTAATCACTAGATTTGGTTTCCCAAGAGTTTTGATGAGAGACCAAGGAACTCACTTCATTAAAAACACCATTAAGGCTATGACTGAAGAGTTTGAAGTCCATCATGAAAAGATCACACCATATAACCCACAGGCGAATGGAATAGTAGAAGCATTTAACAAAATCCTAGAAAATGCACTTACAAAGATCTGTAATGTCAACAGGGATGATCGGGACCTCAAAATACCAATAGTACTATGGGAATACAGGACCACGTGCAAGAATTTGACAGGGCACACACCATATAAACTGGTATATGGCCAAGAAGCAGTGGTTCCATTAGAATTCCGGGTACCCAGTCTATGCGTAGCAACAATTACACACATGACAGAGTGAGGCACAGTACAGGAGAAACTAAATCAGTTGATGATCATAGAGGAAGATAGGATTCTAGCAGGGTTCCACCAACAAGTTTAGAAAGAAAGAGACAAATATTGAAATGATAGACACATCAAGAAGAAAAATTTCCAGGAAGGAGACTTAGTGGATGTATGACAACAAATCCATTTGGCACCCAAAAAAAATCAAAATGCACTGGTTAGGACCGTACGAAGTAAAAAATGTCACAGATGGGGGAGATGTATAGTTGAAAGACTTAGGAGGCACAAAAATTATAGGGATGATCAATGGGATTCGACTGAAGATGTACAAGGACAGTCGACAACCCACAACATGAAAGTCACTATGCAGCTAAAAAAAAAAAAGAATACCAAACGGTACCAACATAGGTACAGTGTGTTGAAATGAGAAAGAGAACGCACATTTAGGAATACAAACCTGATGAGTTCAAAACGAAAATAAGCAGGAAAGGTAAAAAAGGAAAAATAAGTACTAAATGGAAAAGGAAAGTGGAATTGAATGTCAGAAAGGACAAACAAGACGCCACATTAATTGAACCAACTAGAGACAACGAGGGAGAGTAGTGGTGAGTAGCATCTTCGACAATATTCATACGATGCCCATAAAAAGAAGGACCGTTAGAGCCAAAATCCTATTGCGAGATAAGAAGATATAGAGAGAGATACAACATACAAATCACACAACGAAGTTCACAGAGGTTGTAGGGACCACTGGAATCAAACAACGATCAAATTTCACCACCATGGCACCACCAAAACAAGCAGAAATAATCCAGACTACCCGACACTCCAAAGTGAGGACCATAGCACAAGCACAATCGTAGGAAAATGAACAACAACTACCATAATTCATCAATGTAGACGAAATCCCATCACCGAATACAACACCAATTAACCCCACACCTATTGTGGAGTAAACATAATAGAAAACACCAGCAGGAATGAATGTGGATATGCTGACAGAGGAACAGGATCAACAAAACTAGGGCACAGGAAACCAAGCGCAACCAGAGAACCCTGAAGAAGCCCCGAGAGTCAATGGAACGACTACAAATCAAGAAGTAGTGATCGATTCAAATGAATCTCAGACAACTGTGTCAAACCATCCATAGGAGGGAGTAGTGTAAGATGTCACGGGTTGGACAAAACAATATGTTGAATAAAAACCAATGGAGGTTGGAACCTCGATTCATCCACCACCGAAAAAGGACAAGCAACAGGTACGTAGGTCACCATGCAAGCAACCTGTCGCAACCATTATTTTTCCGCGTATACCAAAAGGGGTACAGGTGAAATTAGACTTACTAGGTTATGTTGAGAAGCTAAAATACTCAGACCATGATGTAACAAACACAAAAAATTTCCCGGAGTTCGCGAAGAAATTCTACCTACACATAGTGGGCCTAGATATATTTGGGTAATCGGTTCATCAACCACTCTAGTGGGCAGTAGGGTTAGCAAAAACAAGAATTTTAGGTCTATTGGAACTACCACACTTTGGCAGAGGATAATATGCTATCATTTGCATCAAAAAGTTGATGGTATTAACACATGGATGGAAAAGTGCATCACAATAGATGTAGATCTCATTGTGCACATTATAGGGCTTTCATAACAGGGCATGGATCTCGCACAATTTATTGATGACAAAATAAAGGAGAAATAACTTATGGAGGAGATGAAAAAGAAATATGACACTGAGGTTATTGGGTTTTCACCAATGGAAACCATAAATTTCATCCCCGGTAAGGTTAGATGATGGATCTTTACTTTATTATGGCGGAAAAATTCTTCTGTTGTTTCGTTGTAAGAATTTCCCAGTCTCTTTCATCTTCTGATCTGAATGAGTCGCACATACACCCTAGCACATACTCCTCTATGTTGAGGACATCCACGAAGAGCAGGAGATTTTTTTCTATTCTCTATTGGCAGGTTTCACAGAATCATCATCAAACAAATCAGTGATGCCATGACAAAAATGGGCACAAAAATCATGACCTGCAAGATTCTAAGAAAATTTTGTAAGGAGGAAGTCCCACCTGGGGTTGTCACAGTTGCAACACAGTGAGGGCACCACAGTTAGCTGGGCCTCTTATATTTTGAATCTATTTCTGTATGACTACAAGGATGGGTAGGGTCTAGGAACATAATTTCATTATTCATTGTTTCTCATGTTGATAGCCATTATGGGATGGAAGGAACTAGAGTATACATTTTTTCGCCACCAGACCCAAGCCCAATCATGGAGCGAGATATTTATCGCTTGGCGCTGCGTCAGATACCAAGTGTTGATACTAAGAGGGGGTGAATCAGTATCAAGTACAATTTAAAAATATTTTTCAAGTTATACTTAAACCATTCAATTATATACAATGAACAATAATCAATAGTATAAGAGTTACACCAATACACCACAATACACCATGCACAATATATGAGAAATAATCAATAGTTTTTGGTCAAGGGAAGTAATGAATTCCAAAGGTAGCTACAACTTCCAAATGTAGAGGTAGGGATAAACCTCCAAGGGGAAGATACAATCCTCCAATATCAAGAGAGAGTTGAACTCTCCATCCTTTCCCCTTCCTTCCACCCAAGAATATATGAGAGATAATAAAACTTTACATTAAATCATCACCATCAACCAATCATCACATAGAACCTGATAATGCTTCCTAAGACTTCTTCAATTTATGCAATTCTTTAATTCTTGGAGTACTCTTATCCTATAGATAATATTACTCAATGTATTCTCTGAAACTCCTCCAATTTTCACTCCTTGAATCCTCCCCAAAAACAAGTTATAGAAAGAATGGTAGACTTTATTCAATTTTGGTCTGTTCAGAAGACCCAACTTGTACAACATGCCCTGTGCTCAATATTTAACATCTGATTTTGAAACTTGCACACAATAAACTAAAGTTCGTACTCTTTCCAATGGAAGTGGTCCCACTACATTTGGATTTTGTATGAAAACATTATGACTGTTTTACCCGGAACACCTATTTATTGACTAGCTTCAGGACTGGTCACAAACCCAATATTCCATAGAGTGTATCTCCATAATTATAGCGAATCAAGATCCGAAATTTTTACCAGAGGTACCTTGATATGTCTTCTCAATACCATAGCAATTTCACCATTTGAATTTTTATAGAAAAAAATGTTATAGCAAAAATGGTAAGATGACCTGAAAATAACATACTTAGAACACATCACCAAAAGACTTCATCCTCCCTTGAAATCCGACCTTCTTTTACTTTCTTATTCTCTCTGAAATTTGACTTGTATCAAATGAATGTATAATGATGTTTATTTATACCATTTATGTCACTTATTTTTAACATTAGGGCTGACATTGTACTTTCTTATTTTGTAATTATTTTCTGTAATTATCTTCACGGCCTACATGTACAATTCACTTTGTTATCTTCAAAAATTTATTTCTGCTCAACCATGAGGATTCACGTGACATGCCACATACCACCAGAAACAAAATGATGTATACTATCCATCCATGGGTTTTGTATATATATGTTCATTTTCCTTCATGTCCAAATACCTTCATCAATCTTGTGGTCCAAAACCCATGACTAGGGTTGACATCAATGACAACAACCAATCTTCCAACACCAAGAATAGGAAGATGAACACATTTGTATTGGAAGGATACCTTTGTGACCTACAGGATACCATCGCCAACCTATGGAGAATAAAATCACAGGTTTTGGCCTACTATCGGGGCATAGATAACTTCAAGGCCACTACAATTGCACTATTGCATCATGGAGGGAGACATAGAAATGGCTATCAAGTATTTTGAAGACGACTAGAGGATTCTAGTCCTTACATAAGACATACCTGCAAGGACAGAGGAAGAGGAATCAAGGCAGGAACATACAAATGTCGAGGAGGTAGGGAAAGGAGAGAGACAAATCCACGAAGTCCCAGCTCCCAAGAAACTAAGGACGTGCCAGACCAAAACAAAGAAGACAAAATAAGGGACATCTAAGACAACAACCCAGAATAGGAAGAAGAATAATACGCAGCCACTCCAAGTACATCAGAAATAGGTCAAGGTAGCACAAGGGACTACACCAAGTCCTAATCTATAAGAGTTAGGACCAACTAAGAAACTAGCTACTCAGACAGGGGTTGCACACAAGAATATAAAAGCGCATAGAACACCTCTAGAGTACACGATTACAAAGGATGATATAGATATGATAACGAAAATGGTTCAGGATTGTACATCCTAGGATTTTGAGAATTGTTTGCACCACGAGGAAAAAATTCAAGAGGAGCTGGCAAACATATGATAGTTCCTCAAGCAGATCGGGGAATCACAGGCAGCCGACAGTAGCATAGGAGCAGGGCCATCAATATCATAGACAAGAGAAGAACCTGAAGTAAGCAAGTGGAACACAGTCCACACAATATCACAACTAAGTGAAACATTCCACATTACACCCAGCATGTTGTGCATGGACGCGATCATGGGGAAAACACCCCTAAAGGACTTAGCTCAACTCCAATTGGTATTTTCGTAGATACCATCCAAGGCTCTATACAAATTATAGGTTAGTGTTACCTAAGAGGTACAGTCTCATGCATTCACAAATATAATCTAATTACAATAGGTAAAGGATAAACAAGATTAGCTAGAATTTGTATATGAGCAGGTCTGGCTCGAGGCCCAAGAGGAGAGGGAATGCGTGAATGGATTGGAACAAAAAGTGGTTGAAACTTATGAGAAGATTCCAAAGACCACGCAGAATACCAAAATCACAGCAACCAATAAGATTGATCAGATTGTACATGCAATCGATCAACATTAGTAAGAGATCAAGAATATCTGTGAGAAACTCACACCTACCACTCCATAGGAGGTAAGGGAGCAAAGGAAGCAGGAGGAAACATAATATCTATAGGAGATAGAGTAATAGGTTAGCATAGCAGCTGACTTGTTCGACAAAGAAACACAACTCTGGACGAAGTTGGAAGAGGATCAGTAGGTCCAGCAGTGGGACAAGGAAGAAGAAAGGATAAGCGCAACTATCCAATAACTCATGCAGAGGCAGAAGACAATTTCCATCACGAAGCTTGTCAAAGGGGTGTAGGATATGAAGAAACTACAGACATAACTCACCACTACGCAGACACAGAAAAACGAGTGCCAGGATCAAATGGAACCGCTTCAAGAGTGAGTAGAAGAAGTCATTGCATAGGTAGAGGAAGCCAAGACATATATGGCACAGACCCAGGCAGAGTGTACAAGGTTGATCAGTGACACTATTGCAGTATAGATAGTAGAAACACTCAAGGAGAAGACTATATAGGCTCAAACATAAGCAACAGATCTCAAGGAGAAGTTTCAGGCGATCACCAGGGATATTGACAAAGTGCACAAAGGTTAGGTGGCTTGGGACAAGCCACATGTCAGTGTTGGGGGACTTTTGGAAGAAGGCCAAAGAGAAAAGAAAGATTATTTTGGGAAAAAAGGCATGCATGAGAAAAGTGATAGCTAGAAGGAAGAGGAGAACGCGCACATGCATGGAATACCTAACGATGTTAGGCTTAGGGTTTTTGAAATACATTGTAATGGATGACAAGCCATAAACGTATAAATATAGATACATAGGTCTCGTAGAGGGGGGCTGATGAGATGTAATATTTTTCTATACGACCTAATTTTGTAATTTGTTTAGCTAGAAAAGAATAAGGGGGGTAGATATTGAGGGTTAGATCGTAGGCTAAGGAGACTAGTGTGATCTAGTCCGCCTCATAATAGATCTCGACCCAACTGAGAAGAGTTGTAAAACATGCAACATTGTAGTTTTGGAACTACTATAATAAAAGAGCTAAGAGATAGATCTTTTTGGACGTAGCCTAGGGGGAGTGAACCATGGTAAAACCTGCTTTATGTGATTGAATGCATGTGTTTCTTTACTGTCTTCAATAGTTTTTATTTACTAAACAAGTGAGTTCATTATATTTTATGCATAATCGTGAATGATGGATTATTTCATTAATACATTAAATAGAACCTTTAGCATACATTTCCTAGATCCCCACTCAGTCTTGGGCTTCAAACACATGAGTATTTCAGCCACTCATTAAGACTATCTTGGGTGAGACTATGCAGTGCACTCTATGTGTTTCCTTTCCTTCTGGTTTACTAGGAGGGCTGATAGTCTTAGAGGTTTTGTTGGAACCCAAAATAGACATGAACCATGGGTCACTCAAGATAAAGATATAAACTCAGAGAAGGATAATAAATAACAGCGGGGGTTCATGGGCAGTGCCCCCCTTTTTTTCCTTCGAAAATATGTCACATTGTTTCCTCGTTTTTCATTTTGCCTCGATTTTCATGTCCATTGTTCGATGGTTTTTCGGCACATGGTTTTTGCCGATGGTTTTCTAATTCCTGTTAAGGAATTAGGGTTATTAACTAATCTAGGTCATTGGGTTAGGTTTTTGGATGATGTTGGCTCCTATATGTATATTATATTGTAAACTATGTATCACTATGAATGAATATATAATATGCTCATTTTTCCATTTTGGGTTTCTAGGGGAAAAATATTTGTGTAATGTTTGTATTTTCCATTGTATCGTTTCTATTCTTTTACTAAAAATTTGTTTGCAATAAATAATTGTACAAGGTTAAAATCTACAATATCAAACCACTCATGCATTTTACAGGTAAGATATCTCTAAATATACCATATTATCTTTGTATAATCTTGGGGAAAATGGCTGACAAAGTACAATAAAATTCTAAGCAAGTTAAGCCTAGTTTGTTTCATTTTAGTCTTATCAAATTGTTATCCCTTAAGGAGATTAGGAAAACAAATAGGGACTAGAGTTATTTTTTATCTACATCATGTTTTTTTGTAGAAACTAGTAGTTCCCCACCATCAAAGGGAAGTACCCCTTCCACAAGTGCTAAAGCACCTTCCAAAAATTTAAAAAGGGATAAAGGAAATGATAAAGAACACCAACCTATTGTGATTGAAACCCGTGAGATTACAACAAAATATTATCTCAACAAAGGATCCAATAAAAATGGTAAAGAGCCACTTCAAGGTATAAAGATAGTTGTAAACATTGAAGAAACCCATAACAGTAAGAGAGGCAAGTTGAAAGAAAAAAAACCTATTTTCACTTCTGAAACAAACAAAAGTGGAAAAACCCAGGAGACAACTCATTAGGTTAGTAGAAAATAAACTAATTCCTGAAGATGAGACATCTCCCTGTCATGAAGTTGAGGATGTTTTGGAAGTCCAACCTCCACTAGGAAAAAAAGTGATGTTTATTCTAGAAGTACTTGACAAAGAAAAACTTAGTAGACTTATGACTAGAGCATCAACACGAAGACAATTTTATGATGAAGACATCATAATTGAGTGAAGAACACACAACCCACACTAAGAGGGTGGGGTGAATTAGTGTGTGAACTATTTTAACTATTTATTTTCACAAGTTACCACTTAAAACATAGTGAACAGATTAATAACAACCACATCATAATTATAATAAACACAAAGACACCAGATGTTTGTATAATCTTTTGTATAACAAATATGAACATAGTAATACAAATATATGTGATTGAGGATTTTCTTTTTAGCACCAACTAAAGTTTATAGCATCAACTGAAATAAGGAGCACCAACCCCTCAGAGAGCACCAACTCTCTGCCAAGACCTAGCATGGCACAAGACCCAGCTTGCTGCAAGTCCCAGCTTGTTGATAGAACCCAATCTATCCAACTAGAGTTTATTCAACTCCAATAGTACTAATCCATTATAGAATCAGCTATATTTTATGATCAGAGGTATACTATAAAACTCTTATCACTACATTTCATCTTCTCTCTATAATTCATATTTTCTTTCCTCTGATATCTTCTATGAATCTGTTTCAACTTATTTAGCTTCTGTTCTGAACTGCATTTTATCTTCTTTTTGTTATTCACATTTTATTTCTTCTGATGTCTTCTTGGAATCTTCTTCGATATTTGATATTATTTTCTGATGTGTAGAGACACTTTTACTTCTTGTATTGTTCCATGGTTATATAACCTTCAAGCAGTGTGAGTGTGACACCTCTGTGTCTCTTCGTTTCAACCATCGCACCTCTTCACTTAATTAAATTTCTTAATTACTATTTATTTAGTGAATCAAACCTCTTCAGGTAACTTAACCATAATCACATTTTAATTATCTTTACCGTGAATACCTTTCATAAATTGATCACAGCATGGATCAATTTTATCCATTGAATTTGTTCACCGATCTCTATTAATTTCACAGAGACCAGATTCTACGAAGGTGCTTCCTTCAAACAATTTCATATGACCATGCTATACAGAGCTACCGGCTTTACAGATTTTGTGAAGGCGCTTCCCTCATGCCAACATATATGACCGTGTGTTATAGAACTACGGGCTTAACAATTTTTTCAACGCATTACACTCTGACCTTTCAAATCTCTAGACCATATGACTGATGGCAGTGACCTCACTTTAAACGAGACGAGCGCATGAGTGCTTTATTAAATCAATAGTCATGATTCATTCTCTGATGGGATGAACGGTTGACGGAGTTTCAGTGCTTTAGGCATTCAAATCTCCATGACTTCCACTTTCATAATTCTCGATCACGATTCATTCTTCTGAAGAGACGAACGACTGACGAGATTTCAAAGTTTTTCCTTTTGTGTTTTCGAGACTCATTACATGTCAAATCTCTCGATGACGATATAGACAAAATTATCGGATGGTTCACGTTAATATACGTGAGAATAGATCAATGGTCTACTTTAGATCCTAAAATGATCCCTTATTTCCTTAATCATACAAATGTGTCTTAATCAGTCGTTGAGATGGATGGCTGTCGAGATTTCAGATTTTTTGCCTTCGATTCTTCATGACCTCCAACTTTCCAAAACTCTTGATAATGTAGATCACCTGACGTGTGTTCCTTTCAGAGTTTCAACATTCAGGACTTTGTGATGTTAGAGTGTTTTCTTATGATGAAAAACTCCAAAATAGAAACTCCCGATGTGACGTAAACCTATTGATGTCACAAGATGACTTGGACCCTAATTTCATTTTCCACGTGTCACCATAATTTAAGAATTATGTAATCTAAAATTCAAAACATATTTTGACACTTTTCACCTTCTCAAGGCACCATGTGTCCTTGCCAATGTCTTCTGCTGACATGGTCTATCGACATGTCTTACTTCCTTGATTTCGGAGGTTAAACTTTCATGGTTTTGAAACAACTCTCGTCGTTGTTGTTGTGTTCAATCTCCAATCTCTGAAATTGTGAAATGTCGATCTATTGCCACACGTCCTTGCTGACATAGACTTCCACGCGATCTAGCTGACAAGGTTCGCTGACCAATAGTCTTGATCCAACGATCCTCTTGTTGGATCATGTTGTCATTGATGCCAATGGTTTGATTGATTGATGTCAAAGGATTGATTGACTGATGATTTATGTAATATAATATGTATTTTCCTTGATGAGAATGCATAGATGACGATGGATCAATGAGTTATCATTGATACATAATGAAGATGGATCGATGTGGTTCCATTGGTATATGATGCATTGTTGGAAAAATGTATATATGACTCATTATTGTCTTATCATGATTGATAAGGTGCACAAATGGATGAACTCCAAATTGGTCCCCTTATGGTGAAAGCCCTCACAAGAAGACGCTTTACGGATTGAGTTATCCTAGAATAAAGGTTGGAGGACAAATGCTTGTATGAGGAATAACGAGATGAAGATCAAGGAAATTGTTTGTGAAACTATCCTAGATGGATAGTGCTTGTCATGCCATTTCTGGTGGTATGTAGAATGTCACATAACTCCTCCTGGTTTGAGAGTTATGGCCTTACGAAGATGAAGGACCCTCACATGAAGGCTTGAAGCCCCCAAAGTCAAA
>ML854900.1:0-11186 GCA_009831015.1 Picea engelmannii | reverse complement strand
GGATGAAAGTATAAATAAGATAGCAATGGTCTCTTGTAGATCATCCTTTTTGTGGATCAATGGAGAGCTTCTTGTGGGAATATATTTTGGAGTATTGATGGAGAGCTTCTTGTGAGAGCTTCTTAAGCATTTTTGGTGTGGAATACTTGAGGATATTGAAGATCTATAGGTGACTGAGGTAACCAAGGATATATAAGCTGAAATGTGGAGGAAAGTGAAGAAAATAAGGCCGAAATGCAAGGAAGGATAAATTCTTTTGATGGTGCTTTCTAAGATATGTTATTTACAGGTCATCTCACCATTTTCGCTATAACTTTTTTTATATAATGCATCAGATCCTGAAATTTCTATTCAAGTGAGAAAACATATCCAAGTATATGTGGTTAAAAATTAAGCTTGTGGGTCGTTGTAGTTTTGGAGTTACACTCCATGGAAAATAGGGTTTGTGGCTAGTCCTGAAACTAGTCAAAATCAGGTGTTTCGGGTAAAAACATCATAACTTCTTAACATATCCAAATTTAGTGATACCAATTGTTCTAGTTAGATCCTAGTATATAGTATATTATATAACATTTTTAGATCTATTCATCAAATATTTTGTGTGGGGCATGCTCTACAAGGTCGCTCTCTAGAATAAGCCAGAATTCAGCAAGGTATGCCATTTTTGCTATAACTCCTTTTTTGAGAGGTTCCAAGTAGTGAAACTTGGAGGAATTGCATAAAACACACTGAACAACATTGTGTATTAGTTTCATATCTTTATTCAGTATAGGTACAAAGTTATGATTATTTCAAGTTAGGGTTGTTGACTAATCCAAAACTAGTCATGGTTGAGACAAGCAGTTGATGAGTTGGCACATACATGAGGTGTGTAGTTGATGATGTTGGTACATATTGATGAGTAATTGTTGATGAGTAGTTGACACATGATTTTTATATACTTGGTACATGGTTGGATGCACTTGTTTATGGTACAGGTTGATTACAGGTTGTTTGGCACATGTTGGTGCATGGTTGATGCTCTTGTTTATGGTACAGATTGATATCTATTGAGGATTGTTGCCTCATCTCAGTTGGTGCTGAGAATGCAAGATGAGTCTTTCATATAGATTTGGTGCTCTTGTAGAGTTGTACTCTATTTAGTTGTTGCTGATAAACCCCAAGGATTGTAGTCCATAATAAAAAGAAAATTGTACATACATCTTGTGTTATTTGTGTTCATTGTGGTGATGACTTGTTGATGATATATTGTTGATATATGTTGTTGATATGTTCTCACATCTAACTAGTTATAAATGACAACAATGGGTAATGAATAAATGTTGAATGCTAATTGTTGAGTTTTTGTGCAAGAGGGAAGTTTTGGGAAAAAGAGCCCCACACTCATTCACCCCCCCTCTAAGTGTGGTAGGTGTGTCCAACACCTCCATCATGCTCCAAATCTAACAAAACTTCAAAAATTTCAAGATCCGATGGCCCATGATTCTATCATGATTTCATGTTTCGCTATTTGGAAGGTTAGCAGTTCTAGTCTTTAACTTTCCAGTCAGGAAAGTGCTGAACCAATGCCATGTGTCCTTTGTCTCAGCATCCAAGATTCTCTCTTGATTCAATGGTCTGTATTGGATCGCAATTTTTCATTTCGGTATTTCAAGAGGCATGCTTTGTTCTCTCAACTCGCAATCTCTGAATTCTTGAAATTCGGTATTCCACTCTCGTCAGATCAACGACCCACGTCGCTCCTTCTCTTTCTCTTTGGATATAACGATCCACGTCACTCCTCCTCTTTATCTTTGGATCTAATGGTCCATGTCGCTCCTCCTCTTTCACTTTAGATCTAATGGTCCATATAGATCCTCTTTGGTCAATGGGTATTGTCATTTTGACCAAAAGGTATGGGGCCTAACAGGTCGTCCCAGGCTCCAGGCTGGTGAGCTTCTCATGGAGTCAAAACACCTAGATACCCCACCATACCTTTTCACTACGCATCGATAGGATATGGAGAGAGTTGTGCATATAAACCTATATGTGTTTATTCATGCTTCCAATGTGGGATTAATCCCATTTCATGAAACAATCACTATCGTTAATTTCTTGATCGAACGTGTGTTGAATCTTCTTGCCACATCTGTGCATTTGATCAATTGATCAGTATTTCCATTGATCCCGACGACATATCTACAATAAGTTCTTCCTCCAGAGATTTTGATCAATGAATCATTATTGATCCTATCGTGATCAACAATGGTCACAGATTTTTTGTTTGTGCAATGGTCGACTTCTTAAACCCGACGATACATCTGCACTGTACTTCTTCCAACTAAGATTTGATCTATTCGCTCTTCCACTGAGCTTGCGCTATCTCAATCTCGACACACTATTTTACAACAATCCTATTCTTAACAACATATCATAGATACTGTTGACATCATATTGTTGACATCAATGACAATATCTACTCTGTATGTAAACAAAAGACCATCACAACAACTGCTGATATCAATGACATATTGTCCAACAATATCCTCTGTCTTTAAACAATAGATCATCTCAATTGTTGACATTAGACTGTTGACATCAATGAAAATCTGTCCAACAATCTCTCCCTTTGTCATTGAGGGCAACATACTAACTTCATAAAAAAAATGCCCCCTATGATGATTCTTTCCACTTGTGAAGTTTTCCTTTTATGAAGTTTCTCTCCCCCTTTGACATCAATGGCAAAGGGTTTCATCGCTTTTCTTTTGATCTGTCTATATAAGTACTTCTTTGAACATTGGTAAACCTCTCTATGTTACTGACCAGACTGAACTTGGGTAAATATTCCTACAGACATGTTCTGCTTGTAATAGTTGAATGACTCCCCCTATCAATATTCTTCTCTTTCTACTTCTGACTACTCTCCTTCTTTGTTTCTAAAAAGGGTAGTTTTGTTTTGCCAGGGTTTCTCCTTTTATTATCTCTACAGAATGTCATGTATAGAATTTTTTACATAATAACATTGTTGTTGTGGATATTGTTGTATTACTCAACACAACACAATTGTAGGTCATATTCTTCAAACAAATCTTGGTTCTGTCCATCGATTTTCATCGATCTCTAACTAGGATACCAATTTGGTTTTATATCATCCACCTTGACATATGTACTCTCAACATTCTTATGTAGCCTAAGATTGTAGCATCTGTATGCTTTCTTGGTAGAGGTGTATCCAAGAAATATACCTTCATCATATATAGCATTAATTTTCCAAGATTCTCATCTAATCCTTGCTTCCAAAGACTTTGAAGGATTTTATCGAATGAGCTCTTCCAAAATGGGGTTCACAAGGAGTCTTACTACTATTAATCCTAAGATGAACTCTATTCAATATGAATATTGATGTGCTTATGGATTCCCTCCAATATAAATATTAATTGATGGAATATCCATCAGATAATTAGCTTCATTGAGCATAGTCTTTGCAGCTTTCTAGACAAAGATCTCTCTCTCTTTTTTTTTTTCTTTTTTCTTTTAGAAGGAGTTTCAGTGCACCATTAAAATAGGATCGAAAGATTTTTGATGTAATCATCACTCAATTCCTTTTGTTGTTCTACCGTTGGAGATTCATCATCAACGTAACGGTTATGTGCACCAAAATCTTCTTTATTCTTGTCTTGAGAATATTCCTTAGTAGTAGTTTCATCCTCCAAACTCCTATCATTAACTTCATCAGTTTTAGGAACAATATTTTCTTCATATTTATTGTTTGCTACTTCAGATTTTCTTTTCCATGTCTTCTTAGTTACTCTTGTTGTCATATTGTGTGAATCATTTCTTATTGGTTGTTTTCTTGAGTTCCAATAGTTACAGGCTTTGTGTCCATATCCACCACAACTATTGCATCTCATAGTGTAACAATGTGCATCAATATGTCCAACATGATTGCAGTTCCAACATATTACATTGTTGTTGAACCTACCAAATTGTTTTCTTTCATGATGCCTACAATCCAAGGCTTTATGACCATATTCATTACAAGAAAAACAATAACCATTAAGGATACTCTCATACCTTTTTTGATTCATCCATGAAGATGTCTCTCTTCTGAACTTACTTTGAGGTGAATGAGTAGCTTCTGTATTTCTTCCATGATTTGATCTTCTAAATGTTGTAGTGTTGCTTTTATTTCTTGAATGTGAAGAGCCTGAGTCATACCTGCTTTCACTTTTTGCAAATGGAGTTGTGTCAGACCTGTTTTCATCTTTTACGAGTGAAGGACCTGCATCAGATTTCTTAGGGGTAATGATGTTTTCCTTATTGTATCCAAGGCCAGATTTGTCATTTGGTGATCTCTGTCTATCCAAGTTCTCATCTAGGTTCATGGAGTTGTTCAAGAACTTGTTTTGGGTGTCTAACTTCTCAACCTTCTTTCTAAGATTCAGAACTTCTACTTCCATCTTATGACACGATTCTTCCTTTTTGTCCAATTGGTTCCTTACTACCTTTTCTCTCCTTTTGGATTCTTCAAGTTGGATTTTAAGCTTGACATTGCTTTCTCTTAGTTCTTTTAGATCTGCAAGGTTTTGCCTTGAGACATCATCTTCCTTCTTTTCTTCTTTTCCTTCCATGGGATAGATGCTAACAAAACATTCTTTATTGATAAATGAGTCTTCTCTTTTGATTTGATACGTCATCTTGGGAGGATGAGAAAATTCTTTGGAGGTGTCATCACTAGACATGTCATCTTCAACATCAATCTGAATAATAGGACTTGATCCTTTAATTATGTGTGTGTGGTCACATCCAAGGCCAGATTTGTTCGAGGGAAATCTTTGTAAACTGATAACTTTATCAAGGGCTTTGTTTGACTTATCATCTAAGTAGATGTATTTTATCTTATTCCAAAGTTCCTTTGTAGAGTTTCATTCACCTATCTTTTCCTTGACATAATCAGGTAATCCATCAAGGATTGTATTCATTGCCATTAAGTTACTTTTCTTGGCTTTATTTTGAGATGGAGTCCTTACTCTGCTTGGTGGGAAGTAATAAGTGATTACCGAATTCCATACATCAGGTCCCAATGCCTTCAGATGATTCTTTATTCTTGTACTCCACAATACATATTCTTATTTTTCATATCTAATTTTTTTTATCTTATTAGATTCTTCAATCGCTAAGAAAAGGACTTCATCATCATCATATTCATCGTTGTCACTAGATTCTGATGATCCATTGTTTTCTTCCTTTGAGTAAAAATTATTTTTCCCTTTGTAAAACCTTTTCTCGTATTGTTTGGTTTTATTTTCTTCATCTTCAGGGTCTTTTTTGGGATAGGGACACTTGGATGCAAAATGACCAATTTTTCCACAATTAAAACATTTGAAAGGAAGCTTGTCTTTGTACTTCTATGATCCTTTCTGAATTTTTCTAATGAAGTTGCCTTCCTCCACATTAGATTCTTCATGATGACAGGATTGAGATTTTTTCTTCTGACTTATCTTTGTCTTGGATGCTTTGAAATATGTTTCATATTTTGCTGATTTATTATTTCTTGTTCTCATTTCATATGCTATAAAAATCCCATGGTGTTGGTCAACTGTGAGTGATCTTAGATCAGATCTATCTTCAATTGTGGAAATATTTGCATCATACCTCATTGGTAATGACCTTAGTATTTTTTTCACAATGGGTTTATCTGTAACTTCTTATCCTGCCACTCTAATTGAATTGAACACTTCATCTACCCTATGAGAGTATTCATTAATATTTTCTTCTTCTTTCATTTTCAGATTTTCAAATTGAGTTATGTAGGTTTGTAGTTTGGCTTCTTTGACTTTGTCATCTCCTTCATATACAACCTCCAATTTGTCCTAGATTTCTTTAGCCGATTTGCAATGCATAACTTTCACACATACAGATTTAGTCAACCTATCTAGAATTCCATTAACTGCTCTTGAGTTATCATCACAGATTTTCTTTCCTCTAAAGTCTTTGGGTGGAGTAGTCGGTGCAATGTAACTGTATACAACATATTTCCAGATATCAAAACCAAGCGCCAACATAAATTTTTTCATTCTTATTTTCCATAGAGCATAGCCTTCTCCATTGAAAAATGATGCTTTGTTGTTAGAAATTCCTTCTTGTTGACCCATCTTTAAGATCTACCTTCAAGTTTGTTAGACTCTACTGCAGGAACCTTGCTCTGATACCAATTGAAGAACACACAACTCACACTAAGAGGGGGGGTGAATTAGTGTGTGAACTATTTTAACTATTTATTTTCACAAGTTACAACTTAAAACATAGTGAACAAATTAATAATAATCAAATAATAATTATAAGAGAACACAAAGACACTGGATGTTTGTATAATATTTTGTATAACAAATATGAACATAGTAATACAAATATATGTGATCGAGGATTTTCTTTTTAACACCAACTAAAGTTTTCAGCACCAACTGAAAAAAGGAGCACCAACCCCTTGGAGAGCACCAACTCTTTGCCAAGACCCAACTTGCTGATAGAACCCAGTCTATCCAACTAGAGTTTATTCAACTCCAGTAGTAGTGATCCATTGTAGAATAAAATATATTTTATGATCAAAGGTATACTATAAAACTCTTATCACTACATTTCATCTTCTCTCTATAATTCATATTTTCTTTCCTTTGATATCTTCTCTGAATCTGCTTCAACTTATTAGCTTCTGTTCTGAACTGCATTTTATCTTCTTTATGATATTCATATTTTCTTTCTTCTGATGTCTTCTTGGAATTCGCTTCGATCTTTGATCCTCATTTCTGAGGTGCAAATACACTTTTACTTCTCGTACTATTCCATGGTTATATAACCTTCAAGAGGTGTGAGTGTGACACCTCTGTGTCCCTTCATTTCAACCATCGTGCCTCTTCACTTAATTAACTTTCTTAATTACTATTTATTTAGTGAATCAAACCTCTTCAGGTAACTTAACCATAATCACATTTTAATTATATTTATCGTGAATACATTTCATAAATTGATCACAAAATGGATCAATTTTATCCATAGAATTTGTTCACGGATCTCTATTAATTTCATAGAGACCAGATTCTACAGAGGCGCTTCCTTCAAGCCATTTCATATGATCGTGCCATACAGAGCTACTGGCTTTACAGATTCCATGAAGGTGCTTCCCTCATGCCAACATATATGACCGTGTGTTATAGAACTATGGGCTTAACAATTTCATCAACGCATTACACTCTGCCCTTTCAAATCTCTAGACCATATGACTGATAGTGGTGACCTCACTTTAAACGAGACGAGCGCATGAGCGCTTTATTAAATCAGTAGTCGTGATTCCTTCTCTGATGGGATGAATGGCTGATGGAGTTTCGGAGCTTTAGGCATTCAAATCTTGGTGACTTCCACTTTCATAATTCCCAATCATGATTCATTCTTCTGAAGAGACAAATGATTGACGGGATTTTGGAGTTTTTCCTTTCAGGTTTTTGAGACTCACTACATGTCAAACCTCCTGGTAACAATAGAGATGAAATTATCAGATGTTTCACGTTAATCTACATGGGAATAGATCAACAGTCTACTTTAGACCTTAAAATGATCCCTTCTTTCCTTAATCAGATGAATGTGTCTTAATCAGTCATCGAGATGAACGGTTGTCGGTATTTTGGCATTTTGGCCTTCGATTCTTCATGACCTCCAACTCTCCAAAACTCCCGATACTATAGATCACCTGACACATGTCCCTATCGGAGTTTCAATGTTCGAGACTTCATGATATTATAGTATTTTCTTATGATGCAAAACTCTGAAATAAAAACTCCCGACATGACGTAAACCTGCTGATGTCACAAGATGACTTGGACCCTAATTCTGTTTGCCACATGTCACCATAATTTAGGACTTATGTAATCTAAAATGACAAATGTAATTTGACACTTGCCACCTTCTCAAGGCACCACGTGTCCTTGTCAATGTGTCTTGCTGACATGGTCTATCGACGTGTCCTGCTTCCTTGATTTCATAGGTTCGACTTTCAGGATTTTGAAACAACTCTCATCGCTGTTGTTGTGGTCAATATCCGATCTCCAAAATTGTGAAATATTGATCCATTGCCACGTGTCCTTGCTGACATAGAATTCTAAGCATTCTATATGAAAAGGTTCACTAACCAATAGTCTTGATCCAATGATCCTCCATCATCCTCCAAATCCAATGAACCTTCAACACTTTCAAGATTCGATGGCCCACAATTCTATCACAATTTCATGTTTTTCTATTTGGAAGGTTAGCACTTCCAGTATTTGAATTTCTATTCAGCGAAGTGCTAAACCAATGCCATGTGTCCTTTGGCTCAATGAATAGGATTCACTCTCGATTCAATGGTCTAGATTTGATCACAAATTCATGTTTTGGTATTTCAAGAGGCATGCTCCATTCTCTCAACTCGCAATCTCTGAATTCCCGAAATCTGATATTCCACTCTCGTCGGATCGACGACCCACATCGCTCCTCCTCTTTCTCTTTGGATATAATGGTCCACATCACTCCTCCTCTTTCTCTTTGTATCTAACGGTCCACGTTTCTCCTCTTTGGTCAATGAGTATTGTCATTTTGACCAAAAGGTAGGGGGCCTGACAAGTCATCCTGGGCTCCAGGCTAGTGAGCTCCTCCTGGAGTCCAAACACCTAGAGCCCCCACCATACCTTTTCACTATACATCGATAGGCTATGGAGAGAGTCGTGCATATAAACATATATGTGTTTATTCACGCTTCCAATGTGGGATTAATCCCATTTCAGTAAACATTCACTGTCGTTAATTTATTGATCAAACGGTTGTTGAAGCTTCTCGCCACATCTGTGCATTTGATCAATTGATCATTCTTTCCACTGATCCTGATGACATCTCTACAGTTTGTTCTTCCTCCGGATATTTTTATTAACAAATCATTGTTGATCCTATCGTGATCAACAATGGTCACATATTTTATGTCTGTGCAATGGTCGAATTCTTAAACCCCAATGATATATCTGCAATGTACTTCTTCCTACTAAGCTTTGATCTATTCTCTCTTCCACTGATCTTGTGCTATCACGATCTCTGCACACTGTTTGAAAACAATCTTGTTCTTAACAACAGATCACATAGACTATTGACATCAGATTGTTGACATCAATGACAATCTCTACTCTGTATGTAAACAACAGACTATCACAACAATTGTTGGTATCAATGACACACTGACCAACAATCTCCTCTATCTTTAAACAACAGATAATCTTTACTGTTGACATCAATGACAATTTGTCCAACATTGAGATTCATGTTCAGTGTGCTATTGAAGAAATTGTTGAAATTCAATCTCCTTTAGAATAAGATGACATGACATTTAAAATACTAAGAAAACGGTTAAAATAATCTTAGGATGTAATTGTACAACTGAGGGAAGACAACATGCAAATGAAAATAAATATATAAGAACAATTGGACTTGTGTGAAGAAGCCTATAACAACAAGAGGATGGTCAAAATATATTTTCCCTTACACAAAAAAGTAAAAATCGTGTACACACAGAATAAAACATTGAAGGCAAAGGATAGACTGAGGAAGGAACAAATTACAAAAAGGAATCTGGATTTCCTGGCCCAAGTTGTAATGGCATGATCTAGAAATATTCAATAGATATATCATGTTTTGTTTTTTTGATGTCATCTCAAATTTATGGGAATGTTAGATCAATCCTGGAGTGGTTTTGCAACACCAACAAGCACGAACAAAGATTTCCCAACAACTTTACCATTTTTTGTTTTGAAACTATTGAAATAAAGATTTCACAGCAAATATCCTGGTTGTCACAAAATTACAGAGTCAGGTCATGTGGAGGCATATTCAACTTCTAGATATGTTGTATTTTCCATGTCAGCATCATAATTGAATGATGAACCATTTTTCCACTAAATATATGTAATAGAAATATATTAGGGTTGTATAAGTTTGTCAAGAAATCAAACCATAAATTATAGGAGTCTTTGGAAAATTGGTTAGTAATCACTTAAGTAATCAGTTTAATCAATTGTAACTCCTTTTTGGATGTGAAACCATAACGATTTCAAATCCATCAACTTAGAATGAAATTTAATGTTATATATTGTAATGAAGAGGAATATAGAAGGGTTTGAGAGTTGAGTAAGAAAGAGACTGTTGGTGCTGTAATTTTTTTTGATATTAATGAAATGTTTTACAGACATAAATATTTGATCCATCTCCTCAGAGATTCTTGTGTTCAACTATCATAGTCAATTTTATTAGTGTATGTGTTTCTTTCTTTGTTTATCATTAAATGTGTTCTTCTTCATTTGAATGAGAAATCATTGATGCAGAATTCATTTTAGTATGCTCGATATCTGTCTTGTTTAAGGTATCCATTTCCAGTATGATAAGTTGATGCAAAATTCATCTTAATTGGCTGATCTATGTAGATTTGAGTTTTTCCTTTTTCTTATGTCCATGCTTTAAACATTATAATTCTAGCAATAGTTCATTGTTTGGCCCTTGAGATTGATTTCTTTTCAAACAAGTTCTGAAAACCTAGAAATAATATCCCTTATGACTCCATTTCCATCGGTCTTTACTCCAATCCTACCAACCATGAATTAAAAACCCTATCTCTATTTACAGATATGGCCCCTATCCTAAGAAAATGAACTATAGTTGAGTTATAATTAGACATCAAACTCATTGAGAGAGCCCTCTCTGATTGGGAAGGCCAACTTTTAGCCAAAACTTGGTTTCTGGTTACCTCTGTAACTTTCCACCACAACCTTGGAAATTTACTAAGTGATAACACACAGCCCAACTGAGGGACATTACAATGTGGAATATGTTGATTAAGGTTGGTTGTCATTGATGTCAACCCTTGAAGAAAGACCCGTAGCACAAAGTTTTGGGTAATGGACCCAATAGTGCTTGATGTAAATATGAATCATTATTGTTTTGTCATGGTTGATAAGAAGTAAATATGGATGAACTCCAAAGTGGTCCCCTTATGGAGAAAGCCCTCACGGGAAGACGCTTTACGGATTGAGTTATCCTAGAAGAATGGTTGGAGGACCCATGTTTGTATGAGGAATAACGAGATGAAGATCAAGGAAATTGTTGGTGAAACTATCCTAGATGGATAGTGCTTGTCATGC
>ML854899.1:12003-28621 GCA_009831015.1 Picea engelmannii | reverse complement strand
CTTGAAAATTAAAATCCATTGTTCCTAATGATTGTAACCATTGGATTCCTAGTACAACATCTGCACCACCCATGGGTATAGAAATCATTGGACTATTCATTACATATTCCCCCATAGTAAGATTGATCTTATTGCATTTTCTTTAGCAATTGATAGTTCCTCTATCTGCAATCATTACTTGAAACTCTGGCGTTGGATATACAAAGTAATTGAGATCTTTGGCTAATTTATAGTGAATGAAATTATGAGTACTGCCAAAATCAATTAAGACTATTACCTTTTTCTTTTTGATGTATCCTTCGATCTTGAGGGTTTGAGGAGTGTTAATTCCAGCCAATGCATTACACGATATCGTGGGAGTCAACTCTTCAAATGAAATTGCTTCTACGTTTTCATCTTGAGATGGTTCTTGTTCTTGTTTTCCTTCCTCTTCACAATCTATGTAGAATAATTTCTTCTCACCACACTTATGTCCCTCACTGTACTTGCTGTCCTAATTAAAGAATAAACCTTTTTCTTTTCTTTCCTCCAATTGTTGAGGTGTCAACCTTGTAGGTTGAGGTGTTTTAGAAGAAGGAGCATTGTTCTCTCCAATCTCCCTCACTTTTAGTGGGCTTTGTGCAAGTACATATCATGCGATAACAATTTTCATACCATTGCAGTACAATTACAATACCATGGTATGCATACCAATGGTATGAATACCATTGCAGTACCATGGTATTCATACTTGAGAAGCCGTAAGACAACTACCTTTAAAACCCTAAAAATAACCTATAAATGGTATGCATACCAATGGTATGCAATGGTATTCATATCAATGGCATGCATACAAATGGGTATGCCATACTTGAGAATCCCTAATATAACTACCACTAAAACCCTAAGATAACTAAAACCTTAAAAATAACTTATAAATGGTATGCATACCATTGTGATACCATGGTATGCATAGCATTTAAATAACATGGTATGAAATGGTTTTCATACCAATGGTATGCCATACTTGAGAATACCATTGCGATACAATGGTATGCATACCATTGCAATTCCATGGTATGCATACCAATGGCATGAAATGGTATGCATACCATTGCAATACCATGGTATGCAATGGTATGCATACTTGATAAACTATAACTAGTGCCCCTCTCGTGGATGAGACAATTCATTTCATGTAAAAGTGATGGCTTACTTGAGAATCAAGATAGTGTGATAGAGATAACTTGAAATAGTTGAAATTGTCAACATGTCAATATACACATTGTACAGGTAATGAAATTGTATCATAGATATCAATTTTGGAAATTCATTAGTATCTTTTTCAAGTTTTACATTTTGAATATCACATCATTGGTTAGCTATAAAATGTACTATACTAGCATGTAACCACATAAAAGTAGTTGATCTATTAATCTATTTATTGGAGACACATAATTTACCCATTCACATGTGCTAATTTTCTATTAGGTTAGAGGAAGGAAAACATGTAAGGCATTACTTTCTAGATAGAATTTTGGTAGCATTACTTTCTAGATAGATTTTTGGTAGCATAGCATTACTGAATAAATTATATTAATAATTGATGGATTGAAAAAAATTTACAAATACCCACTACATAATCTCAACAAACATTTTCATTAATGAGCCTTTCAATAGTATTTTTTCTTTTATGAAGGGTTACACATAATTCAATTGATTTTATATATGTCATGCATAGACAGAGGTGAATAATGTGTGTGACCTAGAAAATAACATTGAGATCAAATGTGTGTTCCCATAATATATTTCCTAATGTGTAATGCAAGTATTTATAATCGCTAAATAGAAACAAATCAAGGGATTAATACACATAAAATTCATACACTTTGGAATTCAAACACTTTGAAATTCATATGTTCATAAAGATCAAATGTAGAAAAAATGATATTCATAAAAAGTGTGCCCTGAAATGTATATATATATAGACACACACACACACACACACACACTCAACATCATCTAAATTGTACATTTTTTACAAAATGGAAACTCGTGCCCAATATACAAGTTCCCTAACATAAGAAAACATATATATCATATCCTAGATATGATATGGAAGTAGTTGGTCAATCATTTACCATTTCCACCCTCGCCACCATTAGGAGCATCATGGAAATGTATCTTTCTTCTCTTGCTCGAGGATGCACCTTGAGAGGTTTTAGGCTTGGATGTGCTTCAATGCTCTGGAGACTGCACAAACAATAAACAATGTTATAAGTTTTTTTCATCAATGAATTAATAAACATACAAATTAGTACTTTTTAATTTAACCTAAGACAAATCACAACATATGTAACTATCAATCGTGAGGGTGTTACTCTCCTCCGTGACCCCAATCTCTTTGCAATGCCACCCTGCATTAGTTACAATGATCAAGTCAAGAAAATCAAATAAATATGCATAAAAAGAAATTCATGAAACATGAAAAATTATCATCAATGCATTATCTCATCGCCAATATCTAAAGCATCGATGGAGATTCACTGGCATATGGAGCACTGGGTTGTACAACCTTCTCTGAGACAACCTCTATTGTGGAAGTCTCTGTCAATGGGGCCGGAAGTGGTGGTGGGGGTGGGTGGTAGACATGTGGTTTGTGATGGACCCTCACTGGTTGTACAAGTGATTCCAACATCCTAGGACTGGATAAAGGAAACCCAGAAGGAACACCTAGGTGCCCAGGGGGTGAAATACTACTATACCTAGGAAATATATCGTCGACCTACATACACATGAAAAACAATTAACTATTAGTACCAAATACTAAAATTCAAAAACATAAACACAAACATGTTGAGAATTATACGATATTTAACTTTACACATGATACCTGTGACGCTAGTGACTTGTCCACACCAGATGGACAATCCCTAGCGTCTCCTGGGGCCAAATCTTGTAGAAACAAGAGAACATATAAAAAAAATTGAGGATGTAATAAAATAAAGAAATGACTATGTTGAATGTATTAAATGTGATACATACATGTGTGTACGGTGCACCCAATGAACATGTTGCCTCTACTGCTGCATTAGTGGTGGGGCTAGGAATTGATGCATTCATAGTCAAAGAGGGTCTGTTGATGGGATGCAACAAATACAAAACAACATAAAATCAAATATCTATATAAATACACAAAATGAAAAATAAATATATAATGATGAATAACAAAAAAAAGGGTTAAGATACTAACCTCCTCCATGGAGCTATGTTGTTTAGTGGGCTCTATAGGGCCATATCATGTCTTCCCACAACTAGATAATCTATGAGGTTCACATGGACGGATGCTATGTCCATATTCCCTCTCCTCACTGTACTCTTCTATGCATGTTGACGCTCCAAACCCCCTATCAATGTCATTAGCATTCACCTCTGGTCGAGATAGTGCAACAAAGATACTATGTTGCACTAGGATATAAGTCAATGATGAGACAACTAGCTATACCTATCTCAATTTCTCTACAACCAGAGGATGTTGGGTAGGGGGGTCAAGCCTTCACCTAGGGGCACGGTAAACCAGGGTCGTGCCTGACCTATTCTCGATCCTGTGCAGACCGTCGACACACCCCATAGAAGTCACTAACATCAAAGTAGTTGACATATTTACCCTTAATAAACTCATCCCATATATTTCTTGGAAAATATAAGGGCATCTCCCTGTTATTGCAGGGTGGTTTATCAAAAACCATGTACCACATGGCCATCCAGTTTTGACTAATCTGGGGATGGATGCACCAGTAAATGGATATGCGATTCCTGGTCAATGGTAGTTCTTGTCCATTTCTAAGATCCCTAAAAATAGACAATATTTGTTGTTTTGAAATTCCTAATTATTTGATTTGGTTTATGTCCAAACCAATGCTATAATAATCAAACATTCTTTCCCTATAGTTACAAATAGATGTCAATTTCCCTTGGGCACTTGAAATGGACTGGAAAATGATGTCCAAAGAAGTGGCCAAGGAGACTTTGCTAGGTTCTCTAGTCTCCCTTAATTGTTCCTCAAAGTTTATTAATATCACCAACCCCTCATCAATTTTACTGTTTACATTCCATGGTGGTGGTGGTGGGTTGGGGTTTTGATCTTCCATGTTTTCTTGTGAGGGGTTTAAATTTTATTGGGGTTCCATTGTATTGCATATGCTGCAATTTAACATCAATGGCACATAAATTAGTTTCCCTTTCTATTTAAAATATTAAATTACAATTGTTTTTCAATTTAGATTATTGGGAGCAATATATTAAATTAGATTGACTAAATTGGATTAAAGTTAAGATAAATGTAACATACCTTGATACACGGTGGCAATGGTAGTGGAAATATCCTCTCTTTCTTCCTCCTCTCCAAACTATTTTCCCAATGAGAAACACGAGCACAATTTTGTGCATAATATGCAAAAGATCACTCTCGGGTGGTTTTTGAAAAACCAATAGTAAGAACATGCACACATTTTTAAGAGCGCACATGTTTTCCTAAGAGCTTACACACATTCTTAAGAGCGCGCATGCACTCCTACTTATTAAACTACATGGAAATCCACGTGGAGGTTTGGCCACAACCGAATCTATAGTTGTAGGAATGCGCACATGTTCTTTTGAGTGCGCATTCCTATGCATACCATTGCCACTTTTTCGAGAACCAAGTTCTTGCACTCACCCAGTGATATTTGGTCTCGATATGATTCGACCTATCATGGAACATCGGATTCTATGAAAACTTCATGCAATTATGTTTGTCACACCAAATGCAAGTTGCCTCTAGTTTGAGACCAAATAACCCAAACAACATCTTTTGAAGCCACACTGCTTCCCTACATGATGCACATGCTACCACATATTCAACCTTAATTGTACTAAGTGATACACATGACTACTTCCTGCTACTCTATCAAATCATACTAAATCCTAGACTGAAGCAATATGCCTAAGTACTCTTCTGATCAGGAATATTGTTGACCCAATCTGAATATGAATATCCATATAAATTGAACTCATGGTCTCTCACATACCTGAGACCATAATATAGTGTACCCTTAAGGTACCTTATAACATGTTTTGTTATGACCAAATGAACCTACCTGGGTTGCTCCATATATTGACTCAAAGTGTTCACAACAAAACATATATCCGATCTCATTTTCATCACGTACATATCAATGAACCCACCATCTTCCTCTATAAAGTAACATCCATAGTATTTGAAGTTGTATCCTGCAATAACTTCATATTTGATACCATAGGTGTATCCATTGCGTTGCAATCCAACATCTCGTACCTATTCAACATTTCCACTGCATACTTCCCTTGATTCAGAAAGATCTCATCATGTCTCTGCCATACCTCGAGACCCAAAAAGTAATGCATCATCCCGAGATATTTCATCTCTGATCCAGATTATTTTTGGCACGAAATGAGAGCGAAGATATAACACAAAAATGTACAGAGATATTGAAAGATAAACAATAATGTAAAAGATATATATCGTAAATATAACCAGAGGAAAAGATACACATTAATACACAATTTCTATTAATGTGTGAAATGTACAGAACTATAAAAATACAAAGAGAAAGACTCCCTAGAATGGTGGCATCTTATCTCTGAGAATAGATGTGACGACTAATCTCATTCGCAAGAAGATGATTTTTACAATGAGGCTCCAAAGGAATTTTTAACATAAGTAAAATACAAAACCATAACTGCAGAAGATGAAAATCCAAAAGGTTTATGAGCCTCGATGGGGATAGTTGATATGTCAACTTACGAGGGGCGTAATGTTTACATACGATCTATATTTCAGGCACTTGATACACTATTAGAAAGGTCTAACTGAGAAGAAATATTTTTGACTGGCCCAAGTTAGTGCCTTTGGCAATCACTTTCGCCCCAAATCCCCAAAAAACATCGTTTAGGGTCTCAAAACGGCCCTGGAAGTTTGGAACCCAAAAAACTTCCAAGATGGAAAATTATTTTTCGAGGCCGTGGAATAGGTGGGTGGCCACTGATATCCACCTAGATAAATCCTCCCTCCTTAGGAAGAAATGGTCTCCATTGCATTAAATTATCGGGGGAGAGGCGAAACCCATTACTGAATCTGAATCTTGGTGAGCTGCTTGCGTTGCTGGAGATATCACACTACGTGGTTTGGGGAAGGCTATCATGAACCTGTTGTTGGAGAGCCTAAGTCTGTTAAAAAATTTGAGCTACATGAGAGGACTATGTGAAAAAGGAATCTTTGCACTTTTCTGCAAACTTGTCGACCTACTTCTATTGGATAGAAGGTGCTTGGGGTGAGGCTGTAGTGGTTGCAGTGTCCTTCTATTCACATTTTGAATAGATTGTGAAGAAGATGAATTTTGTAGTATGAGATACTACCTTGTGGCATTGTTTAGGTGGAACAGTAGTCAAAACTACCTCTGGTATTCTGTAGAGATGACCCACCAGAGAAATGATGACACTATGGGGTCGAGACTCATAAACAACATGGATTTTCCACATATATGGTTGACCCAAGAGAATATCACAGAAATCCAGTGGGGAAACATCACATAATACCTCATCCTTGAAGGGTTGGATGTCGTATGAAAATAGACACTGTTAGTTGACATGAAGATATTGTCCCTGGCAAATCCACCCGATGTTGTATGGGTGCGGGTGTGGTGTTGTCAACAATCCCAACTATTAGACGACCTCTGTTGAGATGAGGTTCTTATGGCTTTCGCTATCACCAATAAAATGCAACAGGGTCCCCTTCACCCACATCTGTGAATGAAAAAGGCACTCCCCCTCTCCAGGATCTGTTGGTTCTTCTGGCTGAATTGTTGCAGTCATGATAATTGTAGTGGGATCTGCGTCGGTGATCTATCTTTTACCTGTATTTTCAGAATTAGATTCTGAATCAGGTTTTGATTCTTTGTCTTTGATATGGGCCACCAATGACTTTTTTCAATGAAAATCATCTGTGTTGTGCCAGGGGATTTTTTGGAAATCACACCATTTTCCAGTGTCCTTTGTCTTTCTGTGACTCTTCTTTTCCTGTGGCTTAGATTGGTTTTCAAGAAGATGTTTGTTAGGGTCGTCTTTATCATACTTTTGATGTTGCATATTTGTAGACCCAAAATCCCACTTGTTCTGGTTCTTAATTTTATGTTCAATTTTAAAAACATATCGATAGGCAGTACCCAGTGATGAGATGTCCAAAACATCCATTTCAGTTTGGATGTATCTTTGTAGGGCCCCACAGTATTTCAGAACCAATTTTTTTTCGGAGTCTTTGATACCCAACTTGGTGCACAAGGTATGGAAGGTATTGGTGAAATCCATAACTGCTTGGCCCCTTTCTTTCCGCAATCTCATCCATCTCATGTATTGGTCCTCATAGTTTCCAACAGGGTAATATTGTTCCTTTACCGCATCCACAAAAAAATACCAAGTGGGCTCAGCCCCATATATTCCAGACTCCTCTGTGGAAATTTTCTCCCAACAAGTTTCCCACCAATGTTTGACATGGGGGAGAGCCTTAAGGAGTGTGAAGGTGTTCTTTTCTCTGTCGAAAAAATTGTGAACAAAGAAATAACCTTCTAACAAATTTAACCATTTGTCTAGGGCATCTGCATCTATCTGACCTTCAAATACAGGAATATCAAAATTAACCTGTACCTTGAAAGGAGAGGTGATTCCAAAGTGGTTGTTTGAAGAATATGCACCTATTTATATTGGTAGGTGTTGAAGTACGTTGGAAAAATTCTCCATCATTTCGTCCCTCTGTCGCATGAGAGCTTTCTCAAGAAACAGATTGATAGAATTGTCTGCTCCATCATTTTTCTTTTCTTCCGCCATGGAGGGTTTCTTGGGTGTGTGAGATCAATTGTATTCAAGAGAGAAAAGATCGAGACCCAAATTTATATACTCATACCTCGTCGGGGACATGCACTGAAAAAACGATCAAGAGCAGCCTGCTCTGATACCACTGATCCGGATTATTTTCGGCATGAAATGAGAGAGGAGATATAACAAATAAATATACATAGATATTGAAAGAGAAACAATAATATAATAGAGATATATCAGAAATATAACTAGAGGCAAAGACATACAGTAATGCACAATTTCTATTAATGTGCAAAATGTACAGAACTGTAAAAATACAGAGCGAAATACTCGGTAGAATGGTGGAAACTTATCTCTTAGAAGAGATGTGAAAACTACTCGCATTCAAAAAAAGATGATTGTTACAATAAGGCTCCAAAGTCCTTTTTAACATAAGTAAAATCCAAAACCCTAACCCCGGAAGATGAAAATCCAAAAGGTTTGCGGGCCCCGATGGGGGTAGTTGATACGTAAACTTCCTGGGGGTTTAACTTTTGCATATGATATATGTTTGGGGTGCTCAATACACCATTGGAAAGGTATAACTGAGAAGAATGATTTTCAACTGGCCCATGTGAGTGCCTTTTGCAATCACCTGGGCCCCAAATCCCCCAAAAACGTCATTTAGGGATTCAAAACGGCCCCAGAAGTTTGGAGCTCGAAAAACTGCCAAGATGGAAAATTGTTTTTCAAGCCCATGGAATAGGTGGGGGGCCACTGATATCCACTTGGATCAATATCAAACTCAACAAAAAAATTTCTCTTACACTTTTAGATGAGATTTTACACACCTGTTAGAAACAAGTCATCCACATACAACAATAGTATTACCAAACCATCATCCACAACCTTAAAGTAAAGGCTAGGATGTGCACTACTCTTTGTAAATCCTAAGTTGTTCAGAAAAATGTCGATCCTTCCATACCATGCTTTGGGTGCCTCCTTTAATCCAAATAAATCCTTATTCTATATTCACACATGTGTCTCCCTATCATGTACCTCAAACTCTTGTGGCTGCTCCACATATACTTCCTCTTTTATTTCACCATTCAAGAAGGTTGTATTCACATCCATCTGATACACCTTCCATTTCATTACCATGGCCAATGAAAGTATAGTGTTGATCGAGGTATATCCCACCACGTGAGGAAATGTCTCTGCATATTCAATGCCCTCCTTCTAAGAGAATCCTCGAGCCACAAATCTAGACTTATACATTTCAATACTTCGATGAGCTACATGTTTATTTTTTTAGATCCATTTTGAACTGACTACAAATTTCTCTTTCGGTCTAGAGACCACATCCCATACATCACTCTTTACTATGGACTGATATTCCTCCCCCATGGATTCCTTCCATACCCTATTTTATGCATCCTCTTCATAACTGGACAGTTATGCATCCATGATATCACCCAAACATGCCACATATCTAGAATACAGTTTCAACTAATTACTTTCCATGAGATATTTTTCTGGGGCACCATATATTTTTGCATCTCTGATGAGCTCTTGTGAGCAAGCTGGTCTTCTCTTGTGAGAAGGCATCTTTGCTGGCCTATGAGGTTATGTCATGTCATTATCCTCATGAATGACTTCCTCTATTTCAACTGCTTCTACCTCTTGAACTCTAGTAACTTCATTATCCTCTTCATGAACCTCTTTTGCACAGTCCTATTTTGATTTGATGAAAGTTGCATCTCATCGAAGGTGAGATCTTGGCTAATCTAACATTTCCCATGACCGGGAATATATATATTGTTGAAAATTCAACAAGAAACATGTGTCTAATTTACTTTTCCCTTAATTAAATGAGACAATAAATATTAATCTATTATCTCATTCATAACTGAGAGATTTGGAATTGTAACAGAATTATAAGTGTAGTTAAGTGAGTTAAGCTCAGTTGCACTAGTGAGAGTTCAGTTAATCTGTTAACTCACATGCAACTAAATATGCGTCACAGTTAACTACATGCATGCAAATCCATTGGAGATCCAGTTGAGATAACAAGTGAAAGGGACAGTTGGCTATCATTTGAGATTTGTTCACATACGCAGTGGATATGCTTATGAGCATGTGCAAATGAGGAAATTCGTAATAATCGTGATTCATTGTGAGAATTCAGATTGCAGAGTTTGTGCAGAGGAGGCAGGCTGTCTGGACACAGGAATTGGCACATGTATTTGCTAATTTGTGTATGACAGTGTGAGATGATTGTATTGTATTGAGAGCTCTTGGATTAGAGTTTTGTATGAGATTGTTTCATGATTCATGATATACATAATATATAATAGTGGGGTTTTTAGCTTTACGCCTTCTCGGTAAAACTTTTGTGTTGTGTGATATTGATATTTCACTTTGTGCATTGTGGTTGTGATTGTGGTTTATATGCTTCCGCAAGAATAATAGTAGAAGTGATTCTATATTTAACAAGTGGTGGAAATTGTTAGACCAGGAGAATCGCAGGAATACATTAATTTGTATCGAAATTTCTACATATCTTGTATCCCTTCGATGTATCAATATAACCAACAAATATTCCATTCTTTTAGGATGGATCCAACTTTGTCCTTTTTTCCTTAGGGACATGCACAAATACAGGGTATCCAAATATCGCTTCTCTCCTGAAAACATCTCCTCTAGTGTCTTGTTTTCAAGTAATTTTGGGGGAATTCTATTTTGAACGTACACTTCATTCTTTGTTGCTTCTTCCCACAAATGCATAGGTAGATCTTGATCATGGATCATAACCTTCATTGCTTCCATGATCCTCTGATTCTTCCTTTCTGCTATTCGATTCTGCTGAGGATTGTAGGGAGTAGAAAGCTCCCTCTTAATCCCATCTTCCTTGAAATATTCCTCTGAAGTGAATTATCCTCCATTATATGAACACAAGTTCTTTATCTTCTGCTCTGTTAGGTTTTCTACCAGTTCCTTAAATTCTTTGAATTTTTCAAACACTTTATTCTTTTCCTTCAAAAAATAGATCCAAGTTTTTTGTGAGTAATCATCAATAAAAGACACATAATATACATACCCTCTTAGTGAATTTTCCGACATCGGTCCACACACATTCAAGTAAATGATGTCTAACACTCTTTTGGATTTGTTATCGCTTCTCGGAAAGAAGTGCTTCACGTTCTTTCATTGTGTGCAACCTTTGGACACACTGTCTGGTTTTTCCTGGATCTTTGGTAGTCCCGTCACCATCTTTCTCACACTCGGTAAGGCCTTATAATGTAGGTGATAAAATATCCTATGACATAACTCATTGGAATTCATAGTGTCATGAATTAATGATGAATCTGATCACCCTTTCAATTTGTAGTGTCCTCCCTCTTGAATTCCAATCACAATAGAATTATCAAAAGTATTCCCTCTATGCCACATAATAATTTATCCATCAACAAATTAAAATATGTAACCCTTCTCTTGCAATGTTGAAATCGAGAGAAGGTTATTCTTCAATCCAGGAACATAGAGAACTTCCTTCATCTTCATTGGCTTTCTTGAGTCTAAATCGTAGGAGGCTTCTCGTGTGGGAGTGCGATGAACTGGATTGAAATTTCAAATTATGGTACATAAAATAGACACGTATTAGAATAACTCTTTATTAGAGTTACCTATGAAATTGAGATTAAAAAACTAAAGAGGAGTTTTTGAATTACCTCTATGTTAGAATTATCTTTCAAAACAAGATCCAGAAACTGAAGAGGAATACTAGATTTACCAATGGAATGGATTTATTTGTCAAATTACTCTCCATAAATTTAAGACAAATATTAGAAATACGGATAAAGAATACCATTACAACTATAACAACCCCATTATAACAACACCGATAAGCATCGTATGGAACGTTTAAATCACATTTTATATTTATTATTGGTTTTGTTTACAATCAAACAAATCATTAAGAAGAGTATAGTTTTATATATTTCAATTGAGCTCTCTCTGGATAGCTCAATGATTAACAAAAGTTGTCATGCAACGCAACTAAACATCAAAACACCCCTTTGATCTGAAATATTTGCAGACGAAGAGTAACTGGCAACATAGTTATGAAGTTTGTGTGAGACATTTGTCTCCTGTTATGAACTTGTTTGTAAGTAGAGACAAATGTCTCACACACCACTTTATTTCATTACTAAGATAGCCAATACATTTATAACATTGTAAGAATTTTCTAGATCCGGACATGGTGGATCTAAAATTTTTATTATAGAAAATACAACTCAAACCATCTAGATCTATGACAACTCACACCAATAAATCATAATTTGAAACTCACACTCATTTCTAGATTAATCCAAAACTCTCCCTTAATGGAGAAATGGATTATTTACAACACCTAACTTGTTTCTAAACACTTCAAAGTTGATCTTTCCAACAAGCTTAGTAAATACATCAACTATATTATCACTTGTATTACAATAAATCATAGCAATTTCCTTCGACTCAATATTCTCTCTCACAAAGTGGTGTTGTATCTCAATATGTTTTGTCAAAGAATGAAACATGGGATTATGTGCCAATTTGATAACACTTTGATTATCACAGTTGAATCATGTTGGTTCTTTTTTCTTTTCTCCAACATTTTCAAGAATTCACCTCAACCAAATTGCTTAACAGGTTTCCATGAATTGACTAAGGATGTTGACTGAATATGCTATGTCTGGTCTGGTAGTGGTGAGATAGTTCAAATTTCCAACGAGATAATGATACAATGTACCATTTACCTCTTTAGTTTCATCATCACTAAATAACTTAGAATTTTGTTATAGAGGAGTTTTCATTGCCTTGCATTCACTCATATTGAACCATAGTTTTGAATTCCTTAAATTACTCAAATAAATCACTCTTCTTTCTTATGAAATAGACCTAAGTATACCTAGATGTATCATCAACAAATATAAGAAAGTAACAAGCACCACCAAGTGATCTAGTTTGCATTGGTCCATATACATCAGCGTGAATTAACTCAAGTATTTCTCACTTTATTTTCTCTTTATGCATAGCAAATTCCTCTCTATGTTTCTTACCAAGTGCACATGCTTCACAGTCAATATGATCATTATTCATAGCAGGAAGACCTTCAACTATTGTTTTCTTTTGCAATAACATTAAATGATTGTGATTAAGGTGCACATACCTTTGATTCCATAAATCATATGTTGACACTATTGTAGATGCCAACACTTGATGATTGTTCTTGGTCACATCCAACTTATACAATCCTCCAATTATTGTACTTGTAGCAACAACCCTATAGCAATCTATATCATTAACAAGACACCATGAATTAAGAAATTTGTAATGAACCAAATACTTAAAATATCATAAAATAACAGAAGTACACGCCATGTACATAATGTGAGAATGGAGCACAACTCCAAGATATATAAGTTACTAATAACTCCATAAAAAATAGGGGAACCACATCCAAATAACCAAATACCATTCATACTTCACAATTCCCTCCCCCAATAATGCATACATCATCTCTTATATATAGCTATTCTCACTTGCACATGAGGCCCCTTTATCACTAGGCCAATCCTATTACATATGTATTTACACATTAAATTTACATTTAGGCCCATATATGCCCCCCTTGGGGTCATATCATATACATTTAGCTATATATATGCCCCTTTGGGTCATAACATAGTAACTTCCTTCAAAAATCTTTGTCGTCAAACCTTTGCATTTAAAGGCTTCACATGTGATGAAACCAAGTAATATGATTTTTTTATGTTCCCAATTTATTCATTCGATTGTTGATGATCTATCCATCCAAAATCAATTCTTTTCAGTCTTAATCCTTTGTATCTAGTTGTTGCATAATTTTCTTTCCTTTGATTCCATGTATTTTTTTTTAAGCTTCTCCAATTTGTAGTGCTTGTTTGTCTATGATAATAGCTTGTTGAAGATTAGTTTGGTGATGTTTTGACACTTGGAAGATATGGTATCTCACTAGTCCTATTGACTAGTCTCAAACACGTGTTCTCGGTAAAACAATCATAATTTATTCCTAGAATATCCAAATTGAGTTGACCAGTTGCATTGGACATGGACAGTATGCAGTACATCCGGTACAATTTTTAGAATTTTATATCAATTATTTAGCATGGAGCACAACTCCAATATATATGTGTTACACAATAACTCCTTATATAATAGGGGAACCCCCTCCAAATAACCAAATACCATTCATACTTCACAATTCCCTCCCCTAATAATGAATACATGATCTTTTATATATAGCTATTCACATTAGCACATGAGGCCCCTTTATCACTAGGTCGACCCTATAACATATGTATTTACACATTACATGTACATTTAGGCCCATATATTCCCCCCCATTGGGGTCATATCATATACATTTAGCCATATATATTCCCCCCATTGGGTCATTACAAAATTCCGCCTTTAAATCATTATCAACAATAGTAGCAACATATATCAAATTCTTTTTGATACCAAGAACATACATCACTTTATGAATCTGTCTCACTTGACCATCAAGAAAATTCACACTTATTACTCCATAACCTAGAACTTATGTGATTTGTTATCTCCTACGTAAATGTGTGTTCCATCAATGTTCTCATAGTATTCATCATACCATTCTTTATTACAAGACATATTAGTTGTGGCACCAGAATTGATAACCCAAGTATTCTTATCATCATTTTCTGTAGACAATGCAACTTCAGAGATAAACAACTTAAGATTTTTAAATCCATCACTCATTTAGGTGTCTTTCTATGCAAAATTTCCATTATTCCTTTTGTATCTTTGTTTGGACTCATGAATTTTTCTTTTAAAACAATATTTAGCAAGATGCTCTCATTTTCCACAATAATAACAATCAACATTTCTCTTATCATAACCATTGGATTAAGCCATACATTTATGTTTTCCTTGAAACTTTCCTTTTTTTTTGTCCCACTATTTACCTATGTAAGTGTTGGAATAATGTAGAAATTAGGATACTTAGTTAAGATTTACGTAACTAAGTGATTGTGTGTTGTTGTGTGCCTGTCCAAATTAGGGTTTGCTGGTGGTTTCAAATCCACCTTTGTAGGAGGTCAGTTCAGGTTTTATGTGTTATTTAAATGTAATGGTTGGCTTCAATATTGCAATCAAGTGAGCTATGCTCACAGTTTGGTTCGACCTCTCTAATTTAATTTGGTATCAGAGCCGTGGTGTGTTGCTGGAGTAAGGAGGCAGATCGTTGCATTATAAAGCGGATCGTTGTGGATCGTTGTACAGTCACTGGAGTAAGGAGGCAGATCACTGCATTATAGGGCGGATCGTTGTGGATCGCTGTCTTCGTGCATCGTCAGAGTTCACTGCCCACTGTGACCGTCGTGTTGTGGCAAGTTAAGGAGTCACGGCGTTGAGGAGGATCACTAAGAGGGTGACTGCAAAGGATCTTGTAGCAGCATTGGACCTCTGTAATTTATTTTGGATCTCTGTATAGATCAACGTCTCTTGCGTTGAAGCCTGCATATTGTCCAAGAAGCCATAGAGCCGCCACTTGTGTCGAGCGCGTAGAGGTGTAAAGTGAATTTGATGAATCTGTAATTTATTTTGGTATGAACCTGTAATTTATTTTGGTAATTTATTTGCATACCTGCGTGAGAAGGAGGTCGTGTGAGGCATTACCTGTGTCAGAGGAGCGCGTGGAGTGACTCTAGTTCTCTCAGATCTATGTGAGAGCTCGTGTGAAGGGTTTAAGCTGGTGTTGGACGTGTGAGTGTGCAAGATCCATCTTCATCTGCATCGGTTGGTTGATAGTTGACTCGAGCTGCGTTGTGGGATCAACCGAGGAAGCTGTTGCATTGTTGTTGGTAGGAGAAGGCTTGGTGGTGGCAGCAGAAAGGTAATTTCTGAGTTGTTTTTAAAGAATTTAAAATGGAAAATTCTTTAATTGATTCATACTTAAATGAATCAAATAAACTAGATGGATCTAATTATGTAAATTGAAAATTTAAGATGCAAACATTGTTGGAAGTATTCGGGGTTTGGGATATTGTCTCGGGAGATGAGGCAAAGACTGCTACTGCTGCCCAAGATTGGGAGAAGAGAGAAAACAAAGCTAAATTTTTCCTCAGAATGTCTGTAAAAGACAACATAATTCCGCATATAAGAGATTGCAAAACATCTAAGGAGACATGGGACATCTTGAAAGGTTTGTACCAAACTGCTAATACAAACCGAGTTTTGTTTTTAAAAAGCAAATTGCTCTCAATCAAAATGGAGGAAAATGAAAATGTTACTAATTTCATTTCAAGAATCAAAGATTTAAAAGATAAACTAGGTGACATAGGAGAAAATGTCTCACCCACTGATCTAGTAACTGTCACATTAAATGGCATGCTAGAAAACTACCAAATGTTCATAACAGGTATTGCATCCCGAGAGAATGCTCCGACATTTGAAGAACTTGCAGGTATTCTTCTACAAGAGGAGGAATGTAGAAGCCACCTCACCAGAAAGCCTCCACATTCAGATTCGGCATTGATGGCGAAGGGTGAAGGAAAGCCTTGGGAACGCAACAAAGGAAGCAAACCTCAATATGCAAAAGAACATAAAGGTATGACATCTCCTCGGTCTCATACAAATCAGAGAAAGAGTGATATATGTTTTAATTGTGGAAAAGCTGGACATCATGCTAAGGATTGTTGGTATAAGC
>ML854898.1:7754-28621 GCA_009831015.1 Picea engelmannii | reverse complement strand
AAAATGAAAATGTCTCCTTGGTATATATAGGAGACTAGGAGGTATAATTACAACTAATGGCCTAAAGCCGACATAGTCAATAGGACTAGTCAGATACCCTATCTTACACAAGGTGTATCTACAAATTTAAGATGACCCAGAAGCTAAACTTTGACCACAGATACCTTACTAATTTCTGTAAATTTTCTCCAGATTTCAGGGTCTGAAATGTTACATAAATTTTTTTATAGTGAAAATTCCACAATGACTCATTTCAGGATGATTCCAGAACCCTATCTTGTACAGGCTTTATCTCCGAAAGTATAAGGTCTCAGGAGCTTAATTTTGAACCCAAAGTACCTTGGTCTGTATACTAAATACCCTCCAATCGGTTCCTTCTGAAACATTGTATAAAAAAAGTTATAGAAAAAATTTCACGATGTCTCAGATGTAGCATCAAAACCCCAAGACCTTGAGCTCTGATACCATATGTTAAGAACCAAACATCAATATAGCATAGAAAAAACTCAGGAAAAGTACTCAATGCCTTGAAAAAGAGATAATTTTAGATAATAATCCTCTTTGAGGGGGCAACCTCCTTTTACCCCACTTAAATGTTCAAGTCCAAGATGATTCAAAATGAAAATGTCTCCTTGGTATATATAGGAGACTAGGAGGTATAATTACAACTAATGACCTAAATCCAACATAAATAAAATAATATTAATAATCTAATATGCCCCAATTAAGGGTTAATGAGCCAATATTAGGGCTTAACACTCCATGAGATCCTTTTCTCATCAAGGTTCTTGGCTTGCTTAAGTTGATACCAACACATGGTTTCCTTCCCTTGCAAGTGGTAGGTGGAAATTATAGCTTCTACCCAAGATGGGTAATCATGCATCTAGAAATATTACTTCATTTCCAAAAGTCAGGCCTCTGCCTCTTCTCCTTTCTTGTGTTCACCATTGAAAGTAGGTGGCTTTATTTTCCTGAGTTCACCTTGAAAGATGTCTACCTTAGGCCTTCTTCATTACCTCTGAACATGAGACACACTTGGTCTAATTCCTGGTAATGAACTCGCATGAGTTCTTATAGTGGAATTCCTTCGAGAATGGTGGTGCCTACTCATGCTTCTTGGCTTCCTATCATTTCCATGATCATCCCTTTTGTTATGGGATCTAGATGTTGATACTTGTCTAACACTAGCTGATTTCTTGGTGCTAGAATCCTTGTTGACTTTCTTATGAAACATGTTCAAGCTCTAAAATATCTCTTCGTGAGCCTTCATAATTCTTTCATTACCAACTATATAGCTCTACACTTCCCTATGCAGACTTCTCATAGTGACATGCTCTTGCCTATCTCTTCATCCATTTGACTCTGTCTCAACATTCCCCATGATGGCATGCATACCTTTGATCTCTTCCTCATGGATGTAATATCCCTTAGAATCTTCCATGACTCCATTCGTCATATAAGAACTAAATTTTCTTTCTATACCTCTAATTCTGCAAGAAATGTGCATATAATAATTATTGTTAGAAATATGCACATCATAAAACATTTCATCATATAGGATACATGTTATTTATTCATCAATTTATGAAGGACATATTGCCCAATTAAAATTTTATTTTCTTTATGCATTCCTCCCCGAAACATCTTCCCAATCACTGTACTCATGCCTCAATCTGAATTCTGAGTGAAAAGTTACAACTACATGCTGCAATTCCACTCTTTTTACTACTAATGAAATCTATTTATTAATTTATGAGAAATTTGATTTCCCAAATCAAAATTATGGGTTGACAAATGTCTTATAATTTTCAACACCTTTCCAATGAATATTTCTTTACTCAAATCTGAGCTCTGAGCTGAAAGTTATGGTCTGGAGAAATTTAGGTTGTTTTACTCAATTTACTCATGTATGCTACAGGTGTGTTATTTCTCTTCCTGCACATTTTTCAGGAAACCATAACCAAAACATGACTCCACCGCTAGCTTCTATGGGTCATAATATTTCCATCGAATTATCATGTGCTCAAAATGGACTTCTAAGCATAGACTTATGCCCTCTAGAAGTAATACTGGTGCCAAAAGTTTACCCTCACTATTTTGGTTGTAACTTTCTCATACGAGCTCTGTTTCATGAATCGTTTAGCTCGTTGGATAGCTCTCTTAGAGTTATTTTATTTGATATGTAGAGACAAAGTGTACCTTGGTACTCAGAGGAACACTTTTTCTTGTGGGTTTTGACTTGCTAAAAATGTCGTTTAGGGCTTCAAAAATGCCACGTGAGTTAATGACCTTCGAAAATATGAAAAATTCAGAAAATTTCACACAAAATTCAGTGTTTTATTACTGTAACAGTTTTGTAAATCTCAATTGTTTATCTCAAATCATGATACATAGAAACCATTGATATGACCTTGTCAAACATCGACGATTGGTATCATCCTTTGGATAAAAAAACATTTTTCCAAAGCTACCGATCCGACCATCGGTCGTTAGTCCTTTTCCCCGACACCCAATTTTCAAACAACTCTTAAAGTGGTCGTTAGCTATATTTGTGGGTGAATGAAAAACTCTCCACTTAATCTATCGATGCTTGACCACCGACCCACCAGTGATCGACAATCCCTGATGATTGTCGAACGCTTTCCCAAATCAGTTGATTTGACCATCGACCACTTATGTTGGCTGATGCGGCATGACACATGGATGTTGTTGTGGCATGAAATGTGGATGATGACATCATCATCCTCTTTCCCACATTTTCCCTCAGCCAATTATCTTGGACAACACAGACACCTTGCTGACTTCGGCTGACGCCAAACCATTAGCACATCGACCATCGACGACTTCTCTTGCTTGATTCAAAATACTTCACTGAATTCAGTTGACCTCTGACCACCGACCTATCGTCCATCGATGAATTTTTTCAGTGATTGAAAATACTTCGTCGTATTTGACTGACCCCCGATCGTTGGCCATTAGCGGTCAGAGATGTCTTATGGCCGACCCAAACTCTTTCTCATTTAGATCGATTTGTCCATCGACGATTTATCTTGGAAAATTTCCAACACTTTTCCAAACTCGTCTATTTGACCATCGGTCGTCGGTGGATTCTATTGTTGAACCTCACACTTAGAAAAATTTTGACTTTTCTCTGATTGATCTAGATCGTCAATTTTCTCCCTTTCACAACCCCCGATTTAATCTTGGTCATCAATTTGATCAACAATTCAAATGGCCAAAACATTACGAATCTTTAAATTTATCATAGTGAATCTCAGTCGTCGATCTCGAGTTCAAAAGAGATCTCAACTGTCGATTCTGCCACACTACCTGCAACTCTGTAGGCGGCCATTAAAAATTGAATTCTGACCATTCCAGGTCAAATTTCGATCTACAAGTTCACCGCTCTAGTCCATTATCCATATTAAACTATATGAAGTCATTAAAACTCAAATTTCACTCACGGAATTGGGGATTTCTCTGTAAAATATCTATGTTTCCCCCAAATCAGTCACAAACAAAATCTGCAACAACGAATTTCACCAATTCTCTCTGGTTTGATTCCATACAAGCCCAATGTTTGAACTAGAGCTCTAATACCATAATGCAATGTCCCCAAACCCAACCGAGGGACATTACAGTGTAGAATATACATAAAAATGAAATTCCTGCTAACTAAATGAATTCATTATAGTTAACTCATTTCCTGTATCTTTCAACTACAATTTAAAATAGATTTAGTTGCTTTCTATAACCAAAAAATAGAAGCATCTACAACATGTTAATAATCAACATAAAATGCAGCTAAACAACTCATTACAACATCATATAAATCAATTCCAAATACACATATTTCATGCACAACAATTAAACACATAATTTAACACAACAACAAGATAAAACACTTATATTTTCACAACAGTTGTGAAACCAGCTGCTTGGGATGGATGTTCCACCCAACCATATACTAATTGTTCCAAATATCAATAGTTAGTCACCCCCAAGCTGAGGCTAGAAATCCATAAAAGAGGGTGGTCTCTCACAGTCCACTCACAACTCATAAAACTCACAACCCAACTGATATTCTCCTAAAGCTATCCTGATTTTCCATCAAATCTCTTCCTCTCGCCCTGTCCAATCCAAGGAATGTACCCATTCACCTATCTCAGTCCCTAAGATGTCCCATTCATTTATCAGGAATGTCTCATCTAGGAACTCAAGGGAAATTGATGCTAGAAAAACTATCAACAAACCAACAACAAACACTTGTTGTTTCAGTGAAACTCACACAAGAGTTCACTCTTCAGGCCTGACAACCTGGCTCTTCAATTTTCCAGCTCCAATTTTCTCCAATTATGCTCCATCTTGCTCTAGAATTAGCTCTCCATGGTTGCATCAACTTCAATATATATTTCTTGCTCTTCCCTTGTTTCTCACGCACAAAAACTTAATGTGTAAAACTGTTGTCCCAACCCATACAAATTTCCTCTCTTTGGCTTGCCTTTCTTGACTCACGGTCTTCCCCAAGATGATTGTACCCAACCCCCATGTGCCCAATAAATTTTGGATGTGACCACTCACACCCACCCTCTTACATGTATTCAATGATTGGATTTGGGAACACTCAATCACAAATGAGAAGGTTCATATACAAATAGCAAATTTAGGGAAATGGGTTAAATTAATATACATGGGTATTCCCCCCTTAGACCCCTCTTGGCCATTATCCTAGACACTCCCACCTCTTGTGGATTAATTCATCCACCATCTCTTGTCCATGTCCCCTTAGAAGTCGGCATGACATTTTATTAATAAAACAAGGAAATACAACTTGCATATTACATCGCTTGGTCGTAGCCACATATTATATCTACATAAGCATTAATTAAACTAGGGATTATAGTGTGGATGTTATAAGAATCCATGAAATGGGCCAAAGGATGAGGATAAATCTAGGACCAGAGTAGATATTTTCATTGGGACCAGAGCTTGGGATGTTGATGGGACTAGAGATGAACTATACAAGAGGGGCAAGGTTGTACACGGGATGGACTAGAGTAGAACTCTTCAAGAGGGGCAAGGTTGCATATAGGACATACCAAATCCAAAATGTGTGAGATGGGTGAGGTTGCAAACATGATGGAGCATAGTCTAAATTTGTGAAGGGAAGGGAAAATAATGTCTAAAGGGGGATAATTGAATAAAATTCAAAATAAAATCCATGAAATGACCCAAATCCTCAGTGATCATGTCTAGTAATGGTTGTATGTTTTAAACATTTTACAGTATAGGAATGCACACACAAATTATTTACAAAATAGAAATAAAACAATAACATTCACATATCATACTTATAAATTTACCCTAGAAACCCTTAACCAGGAAAACCAACAAAATGTTTGGAGTTGCACCTCTAACTCTCATTGCATTAACTTCATCATTTACAAATACAATATGTGTGTGTGTGTGACATCCAAAACATTAATCCATTGAACTAGATTAGATTACAAACTTAATTCCTTAATTGGAATTAGAAAACCATGGGTCGGAAGATTGTGTGCCAAAACTGCCCAAAAACAAACCAAAAAACTACCAACAATGGCCAAGCTTGTGAGATGACTAAAGGGAGGCTTGTGAGGTTAATTGAGTGGCATACATGTCTAACACAGATCCATATTTTATGAGTGGAACGAAATGAAATACATATCTATAATATTAACATAGAGATACAATGAACAATAACAAAGATACAATAAAACTTGACTTATATTCAATAAATAAATATGCTAAAACTATAAAAGTGCAGAATGAACAATCTCGCTCGAATGGTGGTAGCTAATTTCTGAGAAGATATGTGGTGTATATGCAAATTCATATGAACACATTACAATGAGGTCTCTAATCCCTTTTAGCATCAAGAAGTGATGAGAAAACCCTGGACATCCAAAAACCTAACCCTAGGAGATGAAGCGCCAAAGTCATGTGGGCCCCGATGGGGTAAGTTGGTACATCAACTTCCTGGGGTTGTAATTTTTGCATACGATCTCTATTTTAGACACAATATCTCGGTGGAAAGGTATATTCGAGGAAACTATAGTGTGATTGTGGCGAGCCCAAAAAACGTTGTTTAGGGCCTCAAAACGGCCTTGGAAATTTAGGACCTGAAAAACTAGAAAAAAAACTACCAAGATGAAAATTGTATGTGAGCTAGTTGGAATAGGTGGGTGGCCACTGATATCCACTTGGATCAATCCTCCCCCTTTAGGAATAAATGGTCTCCATTTCATTGAGCTCCCCCTTTAGATGAGAGAATTTCTGTTGAATTTGGCCCCAAGTGAGCCACTTTCCTTGGTGCAGGAGTTGCCATGCTTTGACAACACAATAAAGTTGAAGCTTTTGTTGGCAATTTCCCTTAACCTATGTTTCCATGATTTGATTAGTGGATGCATGTTCCATGCATCCAAGTTTGAGCTCTATCGGTGTCAATTGTTGTGTTATCTATGCGGTGTCTAATAATGGTGGAAAGTATGGTCAAACAGGGTCCACATTAAACCTTGGTTGAAAGCCAAGGAAGGGGGAATGTTGAGCTCAAAAGCATTGTTACCCACAACCTTGGTGATGGTGTAAGGTCCATTGTGGAGTGGGAAAAGCTTCCGATGGGGCCCTTTAAGGAGTTCCTTCTACAAGTGAAACCAAACTTTATCTCCCACCTGGAACTTATGTGGCACCCAATGTTGATCATGGCGCTACTTGTACTTGGCATTGGACTTCTATAAAATATCCTGAACCTGTTGGCGGATGTGTTGGATTCATTCAATGAACTAGGTGGCTTTGTCGGCTTCAATTTGAGCATGGTAAAAATATAAATGGGTGGATGAAAGGGGTAGTGCAACATCCATGGTACCCAATGGTTGAAATCCCAACCCCACCTGAAAGGGGTTGTGTCTAGCTGAGCTATGTATGGCTTTGTTGTAACTGTGTTGAACATAGGGAAGACTCTCATACCATGTGTGTGGATGCTTGGAATTGTACATGTGAAAGATATGAATGATCATCCTATTGATGACCTTGGTTTGACCATCCGTCTGGGGGTGGAAGGAAGTGGATTTGGTGAGCTTGGTGTCTAACAGTGACCAAAGTCTCGACCAAAATGTGATGAGGAATCAAATTTCCCAATATGAGATGATGGTTTGTGGTATCCCAAAATGTACCCACACTCGCTCAAAGAAGAGCTTGGTAGTGGCCTCCATTGTGATGCTCTTCTTGCAAGCGACCATAATCACCATATTGGAAAATCAATCAACCACCACAAAAAAACAGTCATTTTCCCGCGTGGTTAACATAAGGCATGACATGTAGTCCATCGAGATGGATTCCCAGGGCCTTTCGGGAGTAGGAAGAGGGGTGTACATGCCTTGTTTCTTAATGGTCGGTTTGGAAATGACGTAGACAATGTAGGATATGATATAATTGCTGACATCTTGTCAAAGTTTTGACCAATGGAAATGTTGTTTCAACAATGCCATTGTCTTTTCTACGCCGAAGTGTCGTGCCAACTGACTGCAGTGAGATTCCCAAATCATCTTCACTCGTTAATCACTTGATGGGACACAAAGATGGCCCAGAAGGCACAACAACCCATCCTAAAGATGGAAATTAATGGAAATTGTGTTTGCACCCAACATATGGTAGGTAGTGGTGAATTTAGGATCTCTCTCATAGAGTTGGGGCCATCCAGAGGTCTCATGGCCGCAAGAGTTTATCAAGAGTTTAGCAAATGGAGGTTGACTGAGGCAATCAGTGACGTGGTTGGTTATTCCTATCTTATACTTGATGTTGAGATGGAACTATTCCAAGTATGTGGACCACTTATGATGGTGGTCATTCTGCAATTTTCCTTGTGTCTGCATTAACTATAGAGGCTTATGATTAGTGTGGATGACTATCTCATTCGCGAGAATGTAATGCCTCCACTAGCGGTAGGCTTGCACAATGGAGTACATTTTTTTGTCATAAGTAGGGTACTTACGGAAAACATCTGATAGTGTCTCACTATGATACACGATGGGATGTCTATGTTGAGTGAGAACTTCCCCCACAACATAGTATGGAGCATTTGTCTCGATCTCAAAAGGTTTTTGTAGGTCGAGTAATGAGAGCACCAGGGATGAGCACAAGCGCTACTTCAAATCATTGAATGCTTTTTGTTGCGACACACCCCACACAAAATTTTCCTTACCACCACCCCTGGTCACTTGACTAATGGCCCATGCAATATAGGAGAATCCCAATATGAACCTACGATAGAAATTGGGAAGGCCTAAGAAGCTCTGAAGCTTAGTGAGTGTGGTTGGGGTTGGCTAGTCACGAATGACCTGGATCTTGGCTGGATCGACATGTTGGCATGTTTTTACAGGAAGAGTGCACTTGTCATTGATGGAAATAACAACAACGACGATGGAAAACAGAAAAATCATAAGCTCAGGAGGAGAAGCGAATAGTATGAAGAGATCAAATCTTAGAAGGGAAAGCGCAGTACTGAAATGTGAACAGGGCCAAACAGTTGAGAATTTGATTATCCGAATACCTAACAACTGTTGGATCATTTTTAAGTGGAAGGACAGAATAAGCTAGAAGAGAAGCATCGAAGATAGATTGATCTAAGAACATGATTGACGAACAAGATTTGGTTCGCATCAAAAGTTGCAAGGAGGTTACTATTCGGGATTCTCACTTTGGAAGAATTGACAACTTGAAAGTTGAAATACCCGAAGCCCAAAATCTGAAATGAATAAGGACCATCGGATATAGAGAAAATATGATGACCAATGGATCACTTTAAGTGGAAGGATAGGATAAACGAGGCACAAGTTCGATCACCCGAATATCCGTCAGCCGTCAGATCACCTTAAGTGGAAGGATAGGATAATCAAGGGCTGATATTTGAGATCTCGATCACCTGAATTTTCGTCAGCCGTTGGATTTAATCCAAGGAAAAGTTGCATCACAAACAGATCGAGTCGTTGATCTAAGATCTTGATCAAACGAACGTCGTTCGTTACGGGTCTAAATATGTGAGGAGGTTACGCTCCGGAAAAATCTCACTTCAAGATTTTTCAGTTTGAAATTTGAAATCTCTAAAGTCAGGAGAGCCGGAGAGCTGAAATACATCCTTGACCATCAGATCATCCGAAGAATATCACATTCATCAGATCGTCTGAAGGAGATATCAAGCGTCAGATCATCCGAAGTGAATCTGGGCCATCTAATCCAAAGCGTCAGTTTGAGATTTGAAATCTATGAAGTCTGGAGAGTTGGAGAACTGAAATACATTCTCGACCATCGGATCATCTGAAGTAAATATCAGTCATCAGATCATCCGAAGGAGATCTCAAGCGTTAGATCATCCGAAGTAAATCTAGGTCATTTGATCCAAAAAAGACATGTCGACCGTCGGATCATCTGAACTAAATCTCAGTCATCAGATCGTCCCAAGAATATCTCAAGCATCGGATCATCCATAGTGAATCTAGGTTGTCTGATCCAGAAAAGATGTGGCATAATCCTGTGGACTCCGAGTAAATACCCGAAGTAAGCCTCAACCATCTGATTCAAGAGGACATGTGGCTGACCATGTCAGCAAGGACATGTGGCAAACCACGTCAGCAAGGACATGTGGCAGACCATGTCAACAAGGACATGTGGCATACCACGTCAGCAAGAGGACATGTTTCAGACCACGTCATCAAGGACATGTGGCAGACCACGTCAGGAAGAGGATATGTGGCAGCAATCGAGATGTCTCATACCAAGATTCTCGAAGTCGCGAGTCACAAAGCTCCTTTTGGTTAGGCCTGTGGTCACATCCATGGTCACATTGTCAGAGGATAAAGGGAAAGGATCTAGCGCTTCCAAGATCCACCTCGAAGGTTACACAATGAAAAATAAAAAAGGCCTCTGCATGTATAATCCAACGGCACTGATCAAATAGAATCTGATCGAAGGGTTACTGTTTCATCTCATGATTTATTGATCAGTGATGATTTAGTTACACTAATTGAATCATCGTTCCTGAGCGGTGGAATCATTGTTCCTGAGCATTGGAATCATGGTTCTTGAGCGTTCTATCCTGAGTGTTGGAATCATGGCTCTTGAGCATTCTAAGATTCCCGAAATGTGCATTTTGAGATTCCTGACTTGAGCATTGGAGATGGGAGTGTAACGGATGATGAGAGGATGAATAAAAGAACAATGACGTGACAGAGAGAGGTTGTTGTTTCTTTGTAAAACAAGTTGAACTGAATGTAATGGAGAATACAACATGAACAGAGTGAGAAAGTGTAGAGGGGAGGCATAACGCATAGAACGGGCATGGCGCACAGAGCATAAAGTGAAAGAAGATGTGATTAGAAAGACATTGATGTATGCATAGTAAAGCAATGTAGCAGAACAATGATGAGACTGGTAAGCCATTGATAAATATTGTATCCCTGTAATAAATTTCAGTAAGATAATATTTATATCTCAGGGTGGTAGGGTGGTGCTAGGGAATACTATTGTCCTCAGAGTTTCAAGTGGGTGCTTGAACATAGGGAGTTGTAGCTTCCATCTGGTTGCATCCAGAAAAACCAAGGTGGTAGGGTGGTGCAAGGGAGAACCATTTCTCTCTTTTATACAAGTTGGTGCATGTGTGACTGGAAGTTGGTGCTTCCATCCAATTGGTGCTGGAACACTCAGGGAGTTGGTGCTTCCTTCTAGTGGGTGCTATAGAAACCAAAGAGTTGGTGGTCCCATCAAGTTGCATATTTTAAAATAGAGGTGGTAGCCTCACAAAGAGTGGGTGATCATAAGAATGATAATGTACAAAAATTAAAGACTACTTATCATATTAAGAAGAAGAGGTTGTCTCCCTTTATGGGTTTCCTCAGGAATATATGTCTCTGTATACTTCATGTGTGTGATTGATGTTGAATACTCTATTGCTTACTTCCCTGAATTATTGTGATCATCATTAATTATTCTGTAATGATTTTAAAATGGGTATAATTGTTTAAGCACAGTAACAACTGATTCACTCCCCCCTATCAGTTGTCTAACACGACATGCACCCCATGCTCATCAACAATGTAGCCTAGGTATTGGACCCTGTCCAAGGAACATCTTTTTGAATTTTCATATAGATTATGTTGTTGCACAGTGTGAAAAACCTGTTGAATATGCTACAAGTGTTCCTCCCAACTCTTTCTCAAGTTGCGAATGTCATCCAAATACACTACCACAAAAGAATTGGTGAAAGGATGCAATATATCGTCCAACATCCTCAAAAAGACCTTCTTTGGACTTGAAGGAAATCTTCCATACATCGATCTTTTCTATTGGGACTTGGTAGTAGCTAGAGTTCATATCAATATTACTGAAGTATTTCCCCCCCTTGAGTTGGTCAAGGGGATCATCGATTCAGGAAATTGGGTATTGATTCATGACTGTGATTTTATTTAGGGCCCGGTAATCAATGTAGAGTCACCAGGTCCCATATTTCTTCTACACAAGCATGATTGGGCTTCCATAAGGTGATGAGTTTGGTCATATGTGCCCCCTTTTTAGTATCTCTTGGATTTGACACTTGATTTCCTCATTTTCTAACAAAGAGCGACAATAGACTGGACTATTGGGTAATGGTGCACTGGGGGTCAGATTGATTGAATGCTTAACCTGACAATGCATAGGTACCCCAGTGGGTGAGGAGAAGATGTATTTTTGTTCTTCCATGACCTTATCCACTTGTTTCTGCTGTGTGGAGAGACTTGTCGCGAAGGCCATGGATGTGGTTGCGACCTTCCACTTAATTTGAGTGTGAATCATGAAAAAGATAAACTTGTCGGTCTGAGAGATGAACTTCCTATATTTCTTGGCATAGATCAAGAAAATGGTCGTAGGTGGGACTACCTCGGGTATCTTGTACAATTTCATGTCCAAAGTAATAATAACACTATGAGGCCTAGACTCATATATAGCATGGCGTTTCCATAAATATGGTTGGCCCAAAAGAACCTCACAAACTTCAAGGGTGGAGAAATCACACAATACCTCATCTTTGAAGGGCTTGATGTCATAGGATACATGACATTATTGGCTGACACGAATATCGCTTCCTTGGCGGAGCCATCCGATGGTGTATGGTTGTGGGTGTAGTGTTGTTGGTAGGGCCAACTACTTGATGACCTCCAATGAGATGAGGTTCTTCTGGCTACCTCTATCAATGATGAAGTGCAGGAGAGTACCCTTAACCCACATCTATGAATGAAAGAGGTGCGTGCCTTCCTCTGGTTCATAGGGTTAACCGAGATGGATCTTGGTGGTAGAAACGATGGCATTGGGTTCTGCATCGATGGTCCATCTCTCCTTTTATGGTTTTGACTTAGAGTCAGAACCACATCTGATTCATAGGTGTTCACCTCAGCCACCAATGACTTATTTAAGCAACATTCAGTGGTGTTTTTCAAGGGCTCTTATGGAGCTTGCACCACTTCCTAGTGTCTTTCTTCATCTTTCCATTGTCCTTCTTTGTTTGCAGCTTAGGCTACTTTTCCTAAGGTTGTCAATCCTTGATATTCCCTTTGTTCTTTGGTTTTGGGCTTCCCTTGCTTTTCTTTTGTTGTGAGGGGTTCCCAAACCCAAACGGTCACATCTTTTGTTTAATCTTCTACTTGATTTTGACAACATATCGATAGGCTATGCCCAAGAAAGAGATGTCCAAAAAGTCCATTTTTGTCTCAATGTAACTATACATAGCCCCATGGTACTTGAGCACTAGATTTCACTTAGAGTATTTGATACCCAACTTGGTGTGCAAGGTATGGAAGATATTTGTTAACTCTGGCATTGTTTGGTCCCTTTCCTGCCACAGTGTGGTCCATTTTGTATATAAGTCGTCATAACTTCCAATAGGGTAGTATTGTTACTTAATAGCATCCACGAAAGAACCCTAGGTGGGTGCGACTGCAAATAATGGAGATTCCTCTATTTCCTTTTTCTCATAGAAAGTCTCCCACCAATATTTGACGTGGGGGACGACCTCAAGGAGCGCAAATGTAATATTTTCTCTATATGAAAAGTTATGGACACAAAATACCCTTCTAGCAGATTTAACCATTTGTCTACAACATCTGCATCTATATGACCTTCAAATATAGGAATATCAAAATTGATTTGTAACTTGAAGGGGGTAGCGCCTCTACTCTAGGAAGATGTGTCACTTGTCAACAGTCGTCGAAAGATTTGTGCAAAGATATCCACCATCTCATTCCTTTGTCACTCGATGGATTCCTCGAGAAACATTTTGAAAGGATCTCATGTTTCTTCATCTTTCTTTTCTCCCTCCATGGAAGGTTGTTTGGGTGTGAAAGAGTAGTTGTCCTCAAGAGAAACAAGCTCAAGACCCAACTCTCTATACCTTGACCTCGTTGAGGACATGCACTAAGAACAACAAGGAGCATACTGCTCTGATACCACTGATCCATATTTTATGAGTGAAATGAAATGAAATACAGATCTATAATATTAACACAAAGATACAATGAACAATAACATAGATACAGTAAAAATTGACTTCTATTCAATAAATAAATATGTTGAAACTATAAAAAATGCAGAATTAACAATCTTGCTCGAATGGTGGTAGTTAATATGTGAGAAGAGATGCAGCGGCTACGTGCATTCATTTGAGCACATTAAAATGAGGCCTCTAATCATTTTTAGCATCAATAAGTGATGAGAAAACCCTAGACATCCAAAAACCTAACCCTAGGAGATGAAGCACCAAAAGTCATGTGGGCCCCGACGAGGTAAGTTGATACATCAACTTCCCAAGTTCATAACATTTGCATACGATATTTGTTTTAGGTGTACAATAGCCCATTGGAAAGGCCTATCCGAGGAATACACATGTCGTCATCATACTCTAACTATGTGCATAGTGTGATTGTTACAAGCCCAAAAAAACATTGTTTAGGGCCTCAAAATGGCCCCAGAAGTTTAGGACCCAAAAAACTAGAAAAACACTGCCAAGATGAAAACTGTATGTGAGCCAATTGGAAAAGATGGGTGGCCATCGATATCCACCTGGATCAGACACATGATGGATAGAGGACTACATTCATATATTTGTAATGGTTGTGATTTCAGTAGGGACGTATGGGCTGACCTAGTTTCTACCTTAGTTCTCCAACAAAACCCTTTTCACCATCAACCCTTCTGGTAAACCAGAAGGCTACACTATGCACAAAGTGCACAACGTTGTCTCACTTGAGATAGTTTATGGGTGAGTGCAAGAATCAAGTGTCTGTAGTCATGGAAGGGATTGGGGTTCTTCTTTTTACTTCTATTTCTACTTAACCATGCATTCTATCATACCATTCATCTGATCTACTATTTCATTCATTTATAATATTCATTCTACATACATAATTCTAGTGCACACTATAATTTAAACCATTCAGGCATCTAACCATTTAACCATGATTGCAGAAATAACAAAAGCATTCAAACACATTTGCAACATAGGGGTTTTACCATGGTTCACCCCCCTTGGGCTACATCCATAAAGATCTTCTTTTATTTCTTCTTCTTCATAAAAAATGATGTTGCACGCATTACATCATAGAATAGTATTGTGAAGTGAGGCGAACCAATGTCGCACTAAGCTCCACATCTTGCGACCTGACCCTCATTTACATAAACTCCATATGAGCTCTACAACTCTCATCAAAATACATACTCAAAACTCAAAAGGGACTCCAAAATAGGTTCTTCGCACCAAAAAGATGATATCAAATACACACACCTAGATACAAAATTGTTCCCTCGAACTACCTCATACATCTTATTTGTACTAAAAATGGGTTAAAACCACTAGCATATTTGGCCCATTTTGCGACGGTTGTTTCGACGCTTATGCGACGTTATGTCGTTGATATGGCGACAAATTTGGAGTCTTTGAAACGTCGGTTTAGGTGACGTGGAATTTGCAACAAACTTGATCAAACGTTGCATAAGCGACGATATAGGCAAACAATCTTAAACCAACTTTTTGTCTAAATTGTGACAAAAACTTTTATAGTTAAACTGATGCATCATTAGAAGTTGTCGTTGTCTATTTGACGACAACTTTTTGTTGTTTATGTAGCTAAACTAACGACAACTATTCGATGTTTATATAGCAAAACCGTCGCATCAAAAGAAGTTGTCATCGCCTATTTGACAACAACTTTTTGATGTTTATATAGCAAAATTGTCTCATCGATAAAAGTTGTCGTCGGATATCCAACGACAACTTTTCGATGTTTATATAGAAAAATTGTCACATTGATAAAAGTTGTCGTCGGATATTCGACAACAACTTTTCGATGTTTATATAGAAAAACCGTCGCATCAATAAAAGTGGTTGTTGCCTATTCGACAACAACTTTTCAATGTTTATATAGCAAAACCGTCGCATCGATAAAAGTTTTTGTCAGATATTCGACGACCAAAATTTATTTAGAAAAAAAATAAAAAATTATTTTGGGCATCAATTTTGATATTAATATTAATATTAATATTAATTTTGTGGAGACATAAATCCAGGGTACAATGGCTCAAAGAGGGGGAAAAGAACACAAAATTCTTCCACAGAGCTATGGTGCATCGCCGACATATTAATAGAATTACTCATCTGGAGGATGGCCAGGGTAATCCAATCAGAGAACACACCCAAATAGAAGCAGAGCTTAATAACTACTATCACGACCTCCTAACGGAAACTAGGGAGGATAGAGATTCAACCATCAAACGAGTAACCAGTCACATACCCTCTATGGTGACCCTTGAATAGAACACATCCCTAATGATACCTATCACTCAAGAGGAAGTGGACCAAGCAGCAAAATCCATGCCCCCAGGGAAGGCCCCAGGCCCGGATGGATTTACCACTGATTTTTTCCATCATTTTTGGGACATAGTAAGGAAAGAGGTTTGGGAGGTGGTAGAGGAATCATGGACTTTAGGTCAAGTCCTCCCGGCCCTCAATTCCACCTTTCTCACTCTAATTCCAAAAGAGGAATGGGTCACCAATCCCAAACAATTCAGACCTATCGCTCTCTGTAATGTAATTTACAAAATCATTACAAAGGTGATTGCAAACCACCTTAAGCCAATTCTGACCTTTGTCATCTCAAAGGAACAAGATGGATACATAGAGGGTAGACAAATCATGGACAATGTTATTCTAGCACATGAGGTCATCCATTCTCTCAAGTTGACAAAAACTCAAAGTATGCTAATAAAACTTGATCTTTCAAAATCTTTTGATAGAGCCAGCTGGCAATACCTTTGGGCCATTTTAAATTCTTTTGGATTTGACCAGCATTGGGTGAATCGGATCTTAAACCTTACCTCCTCGGCCTTCTTCTCCATACTAGTCAATGGGGTCTCATCCCAGTCATTCTCACCATCCAAAGGTATCCGGTAAGGTGACCCCCTATCGCTTTTTCTGTTTGTGCTCATGGCGGAAGGCCTAGGATGCTACATAAAGTCAGTGGTCCTAGACAGATCTCTCAAAGGCTTGCCTCTACACAACATCCAACTGGCACCTTCACATAGTCAATTTGTTGATGATACCCTACTCATGAACTCCCCAATGGCAAGAGAGGCAAATAAGCTTAACTCCATCCTCTCTGATTTCACAGAAGCATCAGGCATGACTCTCAACTTAGACAAATCCAAACTCTTCTTCTTTAATACTCCGGTTGCGGTCCAACTTCATATCTCCAGACTCCTAGGAATACCCAAGAGCTCCCTTCCATCCAACTACCTAGGCATTCCTCTAACAGGAACAACAGCCAGATCCATCTCCTAGGATAGCCTCCTACTTTCCATCTCCAACAAGTTGAACAACTGGACCTTTAGACCTCTCAACATTGCAGCCAGGCTGGTCCTGCTCAAGTTGGTCCTTCAAACCCTACCCACCTACCTCTTCACTGCCTTAGCAGCCCCCAAGCAGATCATTAAAGCTATAAGGAACCTCCAGTGAAATTTCCTTTAGCACGACCATCAACACAACAAGAAGTGGCGCTCATAGGTTGGGACAAGATATGCAGACCTAAAAGCATGGGAGGCCTGGGACTCCGAGATCCAGGGAAACTCAACCAAGTAATGGGAGCCAAAATGTGGTGGAGGTGGTTAAAAATACCAACTGCTTTATGGGCGCAAATCTAGAAGCAGAAATACACTCCCTTCACACAAGAAAACCAACTCATCAAACACAATGCCCATTTACAGGGTTCTAATATTTGGAACACAGCATGGAAAAACAGAGACCTGGTACAAAAACACGCGTTTTGGGAGGTAAGAAATGGAGAAAGTGCTATGTTTTGGCAGGACTCATGGTAACAACTCAAACCACTAAAGGACTTGGAAGAGCTCAGGCCCCTTAAACAGGCTCTAAGTCAAGACACTCTCCTAAGGGTGAAAGATCTCTAGAAACCCATGGATCAAAGACTGCAATGGCATCATTGGAAAACCTCCAACCAGGAATTAGGGGTCCCAAAGAATTTAAACCTGCAAGAATGGCAACACTGTGCAAGTCATCGGAAAATACTCAACAAAGAAGGCCCAGATATTCTCAGATGGGGACACTCCATCACTGGAAACTTCTCAGTCAAGGAAACCTACTACCTACAAGGCCACTACCAAAATCAGGATAAGGAAAATATATGGAACAAGGTCTAGAGCCCTGTACTTTGGCCCAAGGTGTCTACATTCCTCTGGCTTATTGCACACAATAGAGTTTTAACTTGGGACAACCTCAGAAGAAGAGGCTTCATTGGACCCTCAATATGCACCCTTTGCCAACAACAAGAGGAAACCAAGGAACATTTATTCAATAGATGTCCCTTCAGTCAATCAATCTGGGACCAAGGAGCTCAAATAATGTGTCGATCCAATCAAAATAGGAGCAGCATAAGAGACACGATTGAAAACTAGGAATTGATTACATACAACAATCCTCTATTGAATTACATATGCCAACTCCTCCCTAGATTCATTCTCTGGCAAATATGGAAAGAATGAAACAGAAGAATATTTCACTCCAAAGACTCCACATGAGGCTTAACTTGGGAAAAAATTGTCGCACTTGTCAAGGAAACAGTTAGGAGTAAACCATGGAAAATAGAGGACTTAAATTGCAACCCAAAGGAGCAAATCATACTCCAAAGTTGGCAGCCTAGCTTGATCAAGCAACTGACGATCAAGGCACCTAAACATCATAATAGAAGCCCAACCATCTAGACCCATCCTCCAATAGATTTCATAAAGATCAATTTCGATGGGGCATCCAAAGGGAATCTGGGACCAGCTGGCTATGGAGCCACACTCAGAAACTCCAGAGGAGAAATCCTCTGTCTAGCAGTGGGCTATTTGGGGGAAACAACCAACAACGCGGCAGAGCTAACGGGCCTATTGCAAGGTCTCCAAATAGAAATTTCTAGACATAGTCACAAGCTCATCCTGGAGGGGGACTCACAAATTGTCATCCAACTAATCACCAAAATACTCCATGGGGAAAACCCATAGAACATCTCACCTAGCTGGCAACTCTCGGGACTGCTAGAGGAATTTAGCAGCCTACTCAGAGCCAACCTTAGCATCATACCTTCTCACGTGAAAAGAGATGCAAACAGGGTAGTGGATTGCTTGGAAAATGAAGGAGTAGCAAAGGAGGAAGAACACATCTACTAGGAAGCACAAATCTCTGGAGACACAGATATCTTAGATCAGTGTCAAGCTCTGGCCAACAGAGATATCCAACCCCTGGATGGGGTGCCACGTAGAGAGGGAAGGACACGCAGGAAAGAGCTGGGGGATGCCATAAATGGTGGCCACCGGCTCCCATCTCTTCACTATTAAATATGGGAGTGAACCCAAGTAGCCGATACCAGGTGAAAAGGCCCCTCACGTAAGCGAAGAGAATGGTCAATCAGAGCATTAAAAACATAGCCTTAATGGCTAGAGCTATCACCTGCATTCTTATGAACTGCCTTGGAGGATTTGGGATGCATTAGGAGATTGAAAGGCCGAAGGCTAAACCTTCGGAGTGCAGGAACAGAGACACCCTACCAACTGGAATTTCGGCCATAATAATTCTTCTATACATGTCGAGAGCAAGGGGACAACCGTGCAGAGGTGTGGCGTGGTATGTGTTCGATTCACGTAGGAAGCGGTAGAAGAATTTTGAAAAATATTTGGCTATAGCTTGCAAAAGGAGAACCAAGAAGTCTAAAATAAATGGAACGCCTCCCATGGTGCATGTAGAGGATATTGTCCCAGATGAATCCATCCAGGATTACCCAGAACATCTCCTCTTCATTGTCCCAGACAATTGGAACCCCCCCAGCTACTTTGGGAAGGATTTTGAACCCCCTGCTCCAAGGAAGACACACGGTCTCATGGAAGATAATCCAGCTGAGGAATTCACAACCTGCTACATGGAGGAAGAGCTCCAGGTCAGCACAGAAGAAAAGATCCATACTACAAGCGGTGGACCTCCTGAGGAAGGCAAGGATGAGACCAACGCACAGAGGCTAGCTCACCTCTCCTCCACTCAGTGAGAATCCCAGGACCAACCACCATTCCTTCATCTGGAGCACCTGGAATTAATTTTCGAAACACGCAACATGGTGGATGACCAAATTTTCAGGGCCATCAGAATCAAACAACGCCTTGATATGATCTACGTTGCTTACTCTAGTACATCCCCAAGGAAACAATTCCCTATGTACGTGCAGGCCTATGCGATTCCAGCCAGATGAGGAAATAATGGCGACAACGATGAGAACACCGGTTAAAAGGTTTTTATGCATTCTCATAGTTAGAAATTTTTCTCTTTTGTTGCAAATCAGAGCTCTAGCTCAGGTAGAATATAGCAACGCTATCAGTAGAGAAGTAAATAACAGACTTAATCTAATGGCGACAATGCGTCCTGGTTTCCTTTGGGCAAGATGACAGTCTGGTATTTTGTGTTTGAAAACAAGTGCCATGGAATGGCCAGCTGTCTTGGTTTCCTCTCCAGGCGGGACAACTGGCACTCCAACAGAACTTTGTAAATCTGCATTTATAATATAACAGGTCCTTCCTTTTTTACTTAAAAAAAAAAAGATATTAATATTAATATTAAATCCCAAAGGGTATTGCATGAGCCCCATATTGATTTCACAAATCCTTGGGACTTCTTTGATGGAGCTTATCAAAGCTCTCCAAAAATGTGTGGGGATGGAGTTATACTCTTTTTAGATCATTGCCACTTCTTCTCCTTAAAATATGGAGCAGGACTAGGAGAAAATAACATGGTTGAATTCTACACCCTCTAGATGTTGATGAAAGTCGCACCTGAAAAAAATATTAGGTGTTTGCAAGTTCTTGGAGATTTTAAGTTGTTGATGGATTGGGATAATGGAAAATTTAATATTACATATTTGGTCTTGGAGCCAATCATGGCACTATGCTTGGAGAAAAAATCTATGTTCGAGGAGGCCTCATTTTTCCATATCTACATGGATTTTAATAAAAAAATAGGATATGTTGTCAAAATAAGCCATCATGCTACAAGGCTCCTTGTGGGAATGTGAATACAAGGACAATGCTCTACTAGAAGCTACTCAATTGTCTATGTTTTGATGTTTGGTTGAAAGGTCTTGGGGTAGATATAGAATTATGTTTTCTTGGAGGTTAAAGACGATTCTAGTTATGTTAGGTTTTGTATAGATTGATTTTGTATGGCTATGTACAAATCATATATGGATCTCTTTTGGAAGATGAAATGTATATGTCTA
>ML854897.1:28721-40717 GCA_009831015.1 Picea engelmannii | reverse complement strand
TGTACCATATGTTTTTGTGAAATCAACCACTTTGGTCTGAAGCAGAAAGGATAACTTAAACTGTGAATACAAAATTGAGTTCCCAAAATATATTATTTTCAAAGCATATTTAATATAACAACCTTAAAATGGTGTTGGACTCCTCACAAACGGTTTTGAACGAGAGTTGTACATCACCAAGGATTATAACTCTCCAATGCAAAACAGAAAATAAGGTTGTTGAGATTTTAATGTTATGAGGATGAGATGGAACATGATACATCAGAGTATTTTATTTAATTAAATGTATAAATTCATTTTTTTTATATTTCCAATTTTCAATGTTGTTTTGCCCGAACTACGAGGGAAAGAATCATTTTCTTCATTTTTTCATTTAGTCATGTTATAAAAAAGAGGGACATAAAAATGAGTCAATGAACTTGAAAATCTTAAAAGTTAAAGACGGCCGACAATCACAAATACATTTATAATCTTAAAATCTTTAAAAAAAGGTAAAGACGACCGACAATCACAAATACATTTATAATCTTAAAAAAAAGGTAAGGTGCGCAATTATAGATACATTTATAAATAATTTATATTTACATTTTCATTAGCCACATTTTTCATTGGTTGCTTTGATATGCAAACATCTGTATATAGACAATATATTTTTACATTAATATATTTTTTATAAGATTGGTTGCTTTTATGGATCTAATTGCAATTTGTCATATTTATTGTTTTTATAGATTTTGTAATCTAGTGAAAATGTTGCTCCCTGGAAAATGCATTGTCGAGAAGTCCCGAGGCACTCCTCTCATGATAAGGATATACCTAGTGTAAATTGGACCACGTAGACTCTTGTACATTAACTTAGTAGGGACATCAAATGAGACTTGCATACGGAGAGGCAACTAATAGCTTTCAATCACTCGAGTTAGCCTAGTATGCTATAATTATCATTAACCAACTTCTAATATATTAGTTTTAAGGTGATATTCACTTTGTAACAAATTGGGGCCCTTGAATTTTATGGCTAACATTTAGCATCCCTTGCCCTTTCAAAAAAAACAAAAAAAAATTGACATTTAGCATCCCTTGCTCTTTCGAAAAAAGAACAAAAAAAATTGATTGTGATGGATTATTCTTAGCACCTTAAGGGTTCTTTAAAAAGGTGAGGGTAAATTTCATTGTAAGATGAATATGTTGAGATACTCTTAAGTTTTATTGGACTAGCCAATCCAATAATGTGAAATTCAATAATACTTAAAGACTAGATTTAGCTAGCTAGGAAGTGGTAGTTTTGTAGTCCACAATGCATTCAATTGGTATTGGTGATATTTCTAAACAAGGCAGTACCTTTCACATTCACTTGGTATAGGCGATGTTTGTTGTTGCTTATGGAAACATATTAAGAACATAGCGGACAAACTATGTTGCATCATTATTGTTATTAAATTGTGTTCTCTCCTCAACTTGCACTTAACGATAAAATCCCTAATCTACAAGGTGCAACCCAAAATGGAACCATTGGGATGGCCACCATTGTTACCTAAGAAACCTATTCTCTCACTTTAGGTTGTCTCTTCTCCAACTCAAGGGTGGTATCCCCAAAAAGTATGATTACTAAAGCTATTTCAATTAAATTCAAAGGTGATGTGAAGAGATAGCTCTAGCAAAATAATGTTTTTGTCGTTTTTTAAGAACTAAAAGAGTGATTGAGAGATATTAGTGCCAATCCAACAATGGTAAATGGAGTCGAGAGGCCAAACTAAGAGGGCAAGCTCAAATAAAGGTTAAGACTACAAGGACCACAAAATGCATGTCACAAGAAGAACTTAACATTCTTGGAAATGAAAGTAAAGAAATGTTGGGACCATAAAAGTGTCACATCAAAACTATGCTCTTAGAATATGCCCTACACAATGGAGTATTATTCTAGCATCCATTCAACAGATGTTAGATACAAACATAAGATAACAAGAGGTTCAAGAGGGAGAAACTCCTCATATAAAACCCTTCCAATGGAGTAGATATACTCTTTTCTTGGCCCTACAAAGCAAGCTCTAGCAATTCTACAAGCATAGGCAACAATATGAAGCATTAGAATGAAAGCCTCACATTGATAGGAAGAAGGAAGAAACCCTTACACATGATATGCTCCAAGAAAGATATATCCATTAAGCTCAAGGAGGGGAAACTCCAAAAGTCCAACCATGAGAAATGATGAAGAGGGCAAACCTTAGGGGAAACTCCAAAAGTCCAACCATGAGAAATGATGAAGAGGGCAAACCTTCTATAGGTTTGATCTCCATCTTCATCTATAGTAAAATAAAAATATCTAAGGTAAAAACTCTAGATTTAGCCTAGGAGGAGTAAATAAACAATATCTTCCAACAACTAACTAACAATACATAAAATAAAAAGGTGGTCAAGTCACATGTACAAGTACCCTACAAAATAGCTCCATGAAGGTGGGACGTCTCCATCAAATAAAGAATGAGACCATGGCATGCTGCAACGTCCTCCATAAGATCCTCTAAGAGAAGTCGCTCCTTTAATTGGTCCTCAATAAATGTGCAAATGACAACCTCTAAGTAGCACGCGATACATGGAATGGTCCCTTAATTTCGAAACATCATAACCTCATCAATTTTTGGCGAATTTTTTGATTATGAGCTCAAACTCCAAAAGTGTAACCACCCTCTATAAATGTGCAATTGGTTAGACCCATGAATAAGGGGTTACTCCATCTTGACCACATGTGCTAAGCCATCAAAGAAAGGGAGCGCTCTACTCAAACCTTTTTAACATATGTGCAAAGAGATAGATCAAAGGAAGAATGAGTCAACCAAGACTTGTATTATCATTAACCATATGCCAAGTCACCCAAAAGCTCAACAAACTCATCAAGAAGTGGAACAACCTCATCAAAATATGCAAGAAATGATGACAAGTGTGCATATGTCCACATATGAGCCAAAGAAAGGGAGTGCTTTACATAAAACCATGCCCCACATCATACACCACCAATCCATGCATGAAAAACATCTATTGAGATAGGGTGTTAAAGCAATGAGCCTCTAACCATGCTAATGTATGTTTTAAACCTTTACAATTTATCAATACGTCGCTGTCTAAACATTCTACGTTTTGGATTTTTTCCAGGGATATTATGCATTTAATTTTGCCCGAAATCCAACAAAAAATGGTTGGATCTCCATATTTGAGTGGTTAACTCTGTATAATCTGAGTGCCCTAGGGGTTTTTCAGCACGCTGAATCCATTTATGCATTCAAAAATATAATTTAGCAACAAAAAATTGTGATTTCGCCCAGATTTATATTGCCAGATTTAAGCGAAAAATGTGAACGTTTAGACAACGCCTATCAATAAATAGATTCTTTATAAAACGGAAATAAAACAATAACATTCACACATAGTACTCATAAATTTACCTTGGAAACCCTTAACTGGGAAAACCAACAAATGTTTAAAGCCACACCTCTAACTCTCATTGTATTAACTTCACTATTACAATACAATATATAGGATCCCGTGACATCCAAAACTCCTAATACGTTGACCTAGATTAGATTCCTTGACCTAAATTATATTAAAATGGGCCAAAAAACCATTGGTCGAAAAACACAAAAAATGGACCCAAAAAAATTCTTGGGCCATTCCAATGTAAAATATATGGGTTAATCATGCAAAGAATATAACACATACCCAACAACTAATACCATGTCAAATCATCCCAAATGAGTGCAAAACCAAGGGGAAGAAAGGAGCAAAGTGCCAAGCATTCCTTAACATGATGGTGTCAATCGAATCAAGATGCCAATGGAATTTCAAACATGCCCAAAGGTGCTAGGAAATTCCATCAAGGGAGATATGTATCATCATGTACCATCCACTTCTAATCAATGCTTTGTCTCCATGATAAGTAAATATACCAAGAAAAACATCTTTAACACATCCATTACATCATGTCTATCAACAAAGGCATCAAATGGGCCATCCAAAGCTCCATCAACTTATAGAACCTACCTTTGTGGTAAAAATCACTAGTGAAAAAATTCACTACTGTAAGCCTTGTGCAAAATGAGGGGTCACAAGTTGTATATTATTTATACTGTTGAGAACCTTTGTTCACTCATCTTGTGTTGGTAGAGAAGTTGTTCTTATAGCCCTCTAACTAAGTTTTGAATGCAAAGTTCACCCTTGCTTCTCAAATGAAAATTTGGTAATGACCTATTTTTTCAATACCTTTCATTTTATATCCTATACAAATTTAGTATATTTTTTTCACCATACCTCCAAAATCCAACTCACATATCATTTAAAACCTTAGGTTCATGTGATTAAGGTCTTGTGAGTTTGTAAGGTGTTAATAACCACAATAAACATGAGTGGAGGATAACATAATCTAGCGCCATCACTTAAATTCAAAAGCATGCTACTCTAAATATATTAACATTTGGACCTTGTGTTCATGTGATTAAGGCCTTGTGATTTTGTAAGGTATTAATAACCACAACAAGGGAGATAGTTGCAAAGCAGCTAGTCTCTACCATAGAGAGGGTGATTAGTCTACAATACAACCAGTCAAAGAGCTAGCAGGAGTCCTTCGTGATAGAGAGGATGATTAATCTATCGTGTGAGAGTTGCAGGAAATTTCGGTTTAAACCTAAACTCTCTTCTACTCATCCCTTGGCACAATAGAGACCATGGAGATAATTAATCAAAATTGACCATGGTAGTTGTTATTGCATTCAATGCCAGGTTCTTTTTTCTTTTTCTTTTTTTTCTTTATAGTGAAACCATCCTATGCATAGGTTACAAGATGAAACTTTGGCATATCATCGACCAAATATCCTTCTGCTTTGGCATTTTTCTAATTAGATAAAGCAAAGACAACAACTGCTAATTATTATTAACAAAATGTGGCACAACACTGCTTGCACAAGTTTAGTTTTCTATAGAGAAATAAGTGCATTGTTGGTTTTCTATTCATCCCCCAGGTCCATTGTTTTTGTGTCTATGTATATATAGCATGTTGGTCTTGCTTTCCAAAGTAGTACTCCTGGTATTATATTGATTACAAAATTTAATCCCCCACGTGGAATCTTTCAGTCCACAAAGACAAGATACTTTTCAGGTGGATAAAATGCTTGAATTTGTTCAAACCTAACAACATATGAAGACATAAATACTCCCCTAACAAAAATGCTAGAGGTTCCAAGGTGCATCACAAGTCAGGAGCTTGTTTTCCATGTTTTCCTAGGGGTACTCTAACTTGAAAACGTTGTTTTTGACCGGCTTACTTGTTAGATCAACAAATGGCAATGCCCCGAGGTATAGATTGAATGATAAAGATCAATGTAGTTACAATATTAGCAAGAGTTCGAATCTAAAAGATTGCAACTTGAGATTGAGACTATTGGGTAATACTTGTATAGGAAAGGAGCACCTAGAGAAAATTCAATATTTTTCTAATCTATGCATTAGTGAACTAGGATTGTTTGCTCTAGGCCTCATAGAAGCAAAGCCAAAATGCTCGAGTCACAATTCTTAGTAAGGATACAATGCCTGGAAACCCACACTTGGGTGAAACTTTAAACATTATTCAAGAATGAATGTCCTCAATTGAACACACATACCATATCAATGAAATGTTAAACACATAGGATGCATATAACAATTCCCTATTGAGAAACACCAAGCTCCTCCTCACGACCACTTAGTATTGAAATAAACTTGGACCTAATTCAGGAAAAAAAGCAATAAGTGAAGCACCACCTACAAATATTCAAAACCCAACAAGACCCAGATGCAAAATCTCTATACATCAAATCCTAAATTAAAAAATTGTAGCTACACTCTAGATTTAAAATTGAAATCATGAGAAATAAAATTGGAATAACAAGAACACCCACAAGGCACATTGCATATGAAACTAAGATACGTCGAGTTGGGTATGCAAGAAATTGACTTCAAAATTGAATGTTTTATTTAAAATTTTTTATTTTTTAATAAAAATTTAATGATTATTTGTGCCAAGTAATATTTGTATAATGCCAATAAAAAAATTAATTATGACATTGAAATAAGGAAACAAATACCATGTTTGGATGCAAATAATGAATCAATGCCACATTATTTTACCAATAGTTAAATCTAATTTTAATTTGTAAGTATAAATTATTGTTTTATGTAAATAATTATTAGGTTGATTTGAGGTTGATATACGACTTCTTATTTTCATAAATTTTGATATAAGATTTCATATATTTCACATACATATGAAATCATTATGAGGATTGAGTTCATGAAGATAGATGTTTTGAAAAATATTTTGGATAACTAATAAAGGTGTCAATATGATATATAAATCTGAAGCCATTTATGTGGTTTGAGAGGTAATGATGATAGTTATTTTGAAAAGTATTTTCGATAACTAATAAAATTGTCAATATAATATATAAAACCTATTGGAGTGATGATATTTCGATCGGTTACATTGTGTAACCATATAAGAGATCAGAAATATCAGTAAATCCAAATAATACTATGTCATTATAAATATTTCAACATTGCAAAATTTACTACTACTGAATTTGTCTGTCGACACAATGAATTTATAAACTTGAAATCATTTATACAATTTGAGAGGTCATGAATATGGTTATTTTGAAAAGTATTTTCAATAATCAATATAATATACAAAACCTATTGGAGTGATGATATTCAGATCTGTTACATTGTGTAACCATATAAGAAATCGGAAATATAATTAAATACAAATAATTACTGTGTCATATAACTACGTTTTGAATATAAACATATTGTGGAGCCTCATTATAAAAATTTCAATATTGCAAATTGAATGCTACCAAATTTGTCTTTCGACACAACGAATTAGCTAACATTGTGTAACCATATAAATGGTCCAAAAATAGACAAGAAATATCGACAAAACCAAATTGGATACAAGCTATGTTGCATATATACACTGTGTATATATCAAGGTGAATGCACATTGATGTTATGAAAATACCCATATTACATTACAAATCCAACAAGAAAAACATCAAGGAAAAATAGATTAAGTTACCTGAAATATGAAGGAAAAAATTACGAAGAAAACAATGATGTTTTGTCTAGAAGCAAGAAATACACATTATAAGTTATAACAAAAGGTTGTAATATCAATCATCACAAACAAACATTATAAAATAAAAACTCTTAAAAAAAAAAACAATGATTAAGTGTACTTATTATCTGTTTTGGTGTTATACTAATAAAGTATAAACTCAGTTCAAATGTATTGACTGTAGTTTGATAATAATAAACTATATATTAGTAAGCAGGTGTCGTTATCATGGTTTGAAAATTCAACAGGTAACATTCTTCTCGTCCACACTGAACATCCCAGGCAACAATGGATGGAACTTGGGCTACCACATGATGAACAAGAACAACACACCTAGGCCGAAGGAAGTTGCAACAAGCCTATCCAAATCCAAAAGTAGGAATTTCAATCTCGACTTGAAGGATTCCTTGAATGAAGTTCTTTATGTAGAAGAAACTTATTGAACTATGACTATGTCCCCTTTCCTTCTCTTCAGTCAAGCTACACTAGTTCGTTGTGCTTAGGTCCTTGTCAGGAGTTTGGTCGCCTCCCATTGTTGAAGATGTCAATCTGATAAATCCATCAGTAGCATGACTCAACAACCATCAACTATGAGCATGCCTCAAAAACCCGCCTTATTTCAGAATAACCTAGTTGTTCCTAAACCCGCTGGAGAGTGTGTTTCAGGGAAGATATTGAAGTCGTTTGTGTGTGTCTGGTTGTGGAGAGAAGGTAGGATAGTGGGAGAGCATGAGAGTATGTGAAACAACTATTTGGATAATTATTACTTTCTCGTCGGGTGCAGATGTGTAAGTTGTTATCAATGAAGTGCTTAAAGCGAGAGGAGCGCCCAATGTGTTCGATGATCACACCATTAATGGAAATCCAAGGCTACTCTTCAAGTGCCCTACCAAAGGCAAGGGGATATAAATACTTACAAACACTTGGAATGATATTGTTAGGAAATATACACGAAAATATCTTCTTTGATGTTGCAAACCATCACCTAAAAGTGGTGGAGGTGGATGCAGTGGACACAAAGCCAATGGAGATAACATCAATAATAATTGTTTTTTGTAAATCACCATCTCTTTTTCATAGTGGGGATTGCACTAGGCTCGTTCCCCACTTGTAACAATGGTTCTCGTGTATCTGCATCCATCAAGAACATAAGCTTCATTATGCCCAAGATTTCTCTTTTACAAGCCCATTTCTTTAGTATTACCAGTGTCTTCACCACTGATTTTCCTGATAGGCCTCTCGCGCCATTCAATTATATGGGCACTCCACCACAAAATCCAGTGAAATCCAAAGGAACCAGACTCACTCAGTTTTCATTCAACTCAATGGTGCAGTTAGTACTTCAAGGCACCAACGTGCTGACATTGGAGAATCATCCACTCCATCTTCATGTTTTTAGCTTCTTCATTGTTGGAAGAGGGTTTAGGAACTATGACCCTATAAAGGACCCTGCCAAATTCAATCTCTTAGATCCCCCTAAGCACAATATTTTTGGCATGCCCACCAGTGGTTGGAAAACTATCTGATTCAGAGCCGACAATCCAGGTAACCTAACCTTTAATCATTCTTGTTTCTTCTCAATGATTCTTTATTCTTCATTGAATATATAATTTAGTAGCATGAATGAATGCATTCAGGTGTTTGGTTCATGCATTGTCATCTAGAAGTGCACACAATCATTGAATAGTTTTAAAGTTCCCTTGGATTTAATTTTACTATGGCTGACTGCTCAGAGCAAAAGCATATGGTACTAAGTTCTTAATATAAGCTACCAACATCACTTCATAATTGTTTTGATAGATTTGAAACTCTGTCGTTCTTTTTTTATAGTTTTGTACAAAAGAAAGGCTTCATGTAGAGTTACAATTACAACTACTGAGGGATTCCTATAGACCACACAAGAACTATGTGGTTGAAGCTCAAACCAATCATGAGAATTGTGTATGGAGAAGTGGAGCATGGAGAGGTGGCAATGGAGCATGAATGGACTTCCCTTTATAGGAAATATGTGGCAAGGCTCCAAGCACCTTCAAACATCGACTGCAATGTGTGAAAACATCAATTGCAATGTGTGCAGCTTCAGACATTGACTGTAGTGTGTAAAATATGTGGCAGTATGGTTCTGTAATTTGATCCAGGAATTAATGACAATAATGACAAACCCAAAGTTCAACCAATGAAATATTTTTTTTTTTGTTCTTTTTAAAATTAATTTAAATATTTGACAATTATTGGAAAAAAATAGCCCTCCACCAGGGGGTATTTAGTCCCATCAATCATGTTGGAGCAATGACAAATTCAAGTTTTTCAGTTTATAAAATATAAGAATATGGAAAAAAGGGTAAACAAACCAAATTAATAATCAATTACATAAAACATTCGGAAATTGAAAAGTTTTCATACCAAAATGCACCAAGTAATAGGCGATACCACCAGGCGAAAGCTAGAGTCCCTGCCTAGAGGAAGGGACTAATAAACATGAGTGGAGCATAGCGCATTTTAGCGCCGTCACTTAAATTCAAAAGCATGCTACTCTAAATATATAGAATTTGAAGGGAACATTTTGCATGAACCATCCAATACATAAATTTTCAAAACATAAGAGATGGCAATCCATCCTATTTGGAAATCCAATGATAATAACTCAAAATATCACTCTAGAACCAACAAAATGACATTAAGCTTTTAATCATGTCAGTGGTATTCATAATCATTGTTAGTGCCTCGTGACACAGATACTTTATACTTGTAAAAAGGTAAGGGTCCACCAATGTGGGACATGATAATAGACAAAAAAAATAAATGAACATGTGGTCTAAGATCATGATAACATGCCTATGATAACATGAATATCATCTCTTTATATTTTATTATTTTTGTTGAAAATATTATTAGGCATAGATGAAAGGCTAGAAAAAGAGAAATGGAAATGGGTGAAGAATAATAACAAACATGGTCCTATTGTATGATACACTCTACTAACATGTGACTCAAACAAAATGTTAACAATTAATCATAAAATAGATACTTGAGATCAATGGGTGGAGTCGAGATGATGCACACATGGTATGGGCATACTATCAACATCATCCATATGACATTCTGACTTTTCAAGACAATTTTATTTACTCATGATGTAATGCACAATAGAAGAAACATAGCTAACAATTGCAATAGATTACATGGGTGCATTACAACAAATAATATTGAATATACATGTGCATTATCTATGAACATTTGGATTCCTCAGATGGGGTGCTAGGGAAGCGAGAGGCTCGACCTGGAGAACCATGCGAACATGTGTATTGCTTGCAGACTAGACATTAAGTGGCTCCAAGGGTTGGCATGTCAATTCACATGAACTCAACGAATGGGTAGGACACAGAGGAGTGTGTGGGATTTATTGTTAATTAAGGCTTGTATAGACAACTTTACTCCTAGTTCCATTGTTTCATCATGACTCCAATCTATTTCAAAATACATCACTCTTTCAAGTGAGATGTCCAAGCCATTGTTTAGTATTATGGCTCTGAGTGGAGAACTCGTATCACCAACATAATTTGTATTTGTGGAGTTGTTGAGACCCCAAGGCTTCTTAGTATCATAAAGGTGGAGACCTCGCCTCCCTACCAGAGAGGATTTTCTTTGAATCTCTTTGTGACATCATACTTGCTCTAGCCTTTATCCAGTATTTAGATGGAGTATGCAATATCATCTGTCTCTATGTCGCGCAATCGTGGTTACAATCATGGTTATAATTGAGGTAGGACCCTCCTCGACCCCTCCACATCTCGCAATTCCAGTCTAGAACCAAACAATTTGGAGGTGCAACTTGAAGCTAGAGTTGTTGCATAGGAATACTGACAAAAAATCCCTCATCAAATCTAGGAGGAGATAGCAAATGTCGAGGAATAAATCTGCTTGGAGAGAGGCAACATCCATGAGTGGGAAATATATGTTGAAATAGGAGAATGGGTACCTGATATGGGAAGCTCCAAGGTGAGGGATACCAAATACTGGAGAACAGTGAACCTATATTGGCACATTAAAACCTTTGTGGGAAAGGTTCTATAAGATAAAGTTGAAGACCATGATATCCTCATCAAGCAAGTCGAGGTGAAGCAATAACTTCAGGAAATCAGTGTCAACCTCTCAACATGCACCCAACAGAACGATGCTCTGGTTAATGGTGATCCCATGCTCCATCATCAGGAGCACTCGACAAGGGTAGGTGGCCTCTCTCTAGATTAATTACCAGTATGCTTAGAATTTTAACTATCTTTAGTAGTTTCTATAGGATATCTATGGATAAATGTATGAAGGTAATTAGACACCTAGTATGGTTTTACATCTTTTTAAGTTTGTCTCTGTTATCGCACAGTTTGTAGGAAGGGTTTAAGTAGCTTGAATCAAGGCTTCAAACTGGCGTAACAAGAGCTTCCCCACCCACTGTCACCTCGATGGGGAGCTCTTTCTATTTAGGGTGGCTAATCCCAAGGGAGACGTCCCTAGTAATCTGGGGTTCTGAAGGAGAAGGATCAAGGTTTAAGGCTTCAACGGTTAAGGTAAGCTTCCCCTTCACAGATTACTGCCAAAATGATAGTCAAGGAGAAGATCTCCCACTGAATGGCACCTGTTTGCGAGACAAGAAAAATAAAACTAGAACGTGTTGCAGTGGTTAGTACTTCACAATTTAATGACTATCTTTAAATATATATATGAGCAATGATCAAATGTAATTATTGACGAAGTTAATGATTACTAATTAAAACTTATATCTTATGTCACTTCTTCAATAAATACACAAGAGATATTAGCATTCAATGTATAAAGTCAACCTTATTGTATCACAATG
>ML854897.1:12318-28621 GCA_009831015.1 Picea engelmannii | reverse complement strand
AAAAAGTGCTAAAACGTAAATCTTGCACTAAGGCAATGTGATCCTTTTTGGTCTTCCAAACCTAACTCCTTACTACTACTACATTATCATGAAAAACACCTTCATGTACATGACAATGATGACTTCCATGTATGTAGATCATTAGAAGTTGGCAAAGTAAGGAGAATCATGTTGTCACATAAATATTTTTTTTACTATATCATATTTACTTAAGAAAATTCAATGCTCATTATTTATACAAGCCTATCAAAATTATGTTTATAAAGTTTTTAAATGTAATTTTCTACATTCCACATTCAATTCAAATTGTCAAAATTGTCTTAAAAGCAAAAAAAATGTCCCACAAGACATTGAATTCTAGGGTTGCCTCTAACCATTACCTTCTTCACTTGTATGGTAATTGCATTTATCAATATTGATTTTTTTCTACATCTATGCCTATAGGAAATGTTCATCATAGCTTCTAGCTCCTTTTTTTTACACAATTTGTTTCAAAAAAAATTCACTTTCTCATTTAATTTGTCTATTTAGTTGTCACTCTGGATATTGCCACTCGAGGATTTTATTTCCTTGCTCAAGTTGATTTCATAGTTATTGTTCTTTTCTTATTGCACCATATCTCATCTTTTCCTTATTGATCACACTTAATGGTTACTTGTAGCTCCTTAAATTCCTTGTTTGGAAATTTGGCTTACTAATAACAAAAGTATTCCTTCAAAATAATAATGCCCCATTTTTAAGTCAACTCATTTAGGGAATTATGGATTCTTGTTACCCACAAAATATGTGGGTACCTTTCAAAACCTCTAGTGAGACAAAGTATGGTTTGTAATGTACATTTCCCTTGTTTTTGCGGTGAGTATGCTTCTGAAAAATCTTTCCATCCTTGTCCTATGATAGTTCTGGTCAAGGATATTAAGAATTAGTCACCCTTTATCATCCATCTCATTACCTGATAGTTCTGGTCAAGGATATTAAGAGTTAGTCACCCTTTATCATCCATCTCATTACCTTTGTAAATGTTGCATAAGGTTCACTACTACAATACAAGTTTGGGCCATCCTTTTTTTTCACTTTGTGACTCTTATTTTTTCATGATCTTTCAAGATCCAAAGAGGATGTTTTAGGTGTTGTCATTTTTTTACATGGACCTTGCATGCTTTTTTTTCTATTAAATTGTGTCCATTATGTCTATTTGTATTAGTTTGTGTTGATCATACATCCTTTCGGTTGTATGTGTCTCTCTCTTGTTTCCATCTTGTAATTCCTTGTTTGCATCTCATTATATCACAACATATCCAATTTGCATCATCTTGCATCTTGATTTCTGTCTTCTTTCTTCACATTGCATCCTTCATAGTATGTCAAAAGTATAATTTTTGCATATGTTTTTGCATCTTAGATAGCCCTTATTGTCTCTTTTTGTGTTGGTTTTGCATCTCCTTGCATCCTTTTTCATGACATCTTGCATCCTTTTTCTTTCTTTTTATTGCATCCTTATTGTGTTGAGTGTGTAATATTTGCATCCATTGTTGTATCTCAAGGAGCTATTTTGAGTTTTATTGTGTTAGTTTTGCACCTTCTTGTATCCTTGTTTGTGTTTATCATTGACATTTGTGTTTCCTTTCGTACTTCTTTATGTCTCGTTGCATCTTTGTTTGTGTCTAGTTACGACCTCTTTTGCATATGGTTATGTACGATTACATGTATTTTTGTGTCTATCCCTCATCACTTTCACATTTCAATTGTCCAATATTTTATGGTTTTAATGATTGTCATGTCCACTTTGTATCTCTTTGTACCATCTTTGTACTTTTTAGCATCTTATTAAAAAAAAATTCTACCTCAATTACATCTAAAATGATCCTTCTCTGCATCTAAACGATATCTACACTAATTCCAAATTGTGTCATTTTTGCGTCTTGTTAGATAGTAGATTTTTTTTGGTCCAATTGATATCTAATTGGCATCCATTTGATTATATTACGCTAAATAAATTGGGCTCCATTATTATTTTCACATTAAACAAAGTTACCAACTTGACGAGAACTCTCCAAAGTTCTCAGTTTTTTAAAGGTCGCATTTAATGACTATTTTTACCCCCAAATAAAAAATTGGTGCTACTAATAGCACTCTTTTTTGGGGGGTGGTTAAAACCGTGACGTGTTCGAAATCGTGGCCTTGGCAACTGATACCAAACCTCAAAATTGGCCCTCAAATCGAAAAATGATGATACCAATAACACCAATTTTATTTTTGGAGTTAAAATTACAACTTAATTAAAATGGTGACCTTGACAACTCTTACCCTCGAAAATAAAAAAAAATTAAAATCAACTACTAAATCTAAAAGTATTGTTACCTGAAAATTTATTAATTAATTAATTATTATTTTTTAATAATTTATATTTAAAAATAGCCATGTTGCATTTTAAAATTTGTAAACGATTAAAAAAAAAGGAAGGAAACAACAATTTCCTTTAAGAAAAAAAAGAAAAGAAAAACACCATTTCATTTAAATAAAATGAAAAAGATCTATAATACAAATTTTTTCAAAAAAATTAATAAAAAATTTAAATTTAAACTTAAAAACAAAAAAAAACTTCGAATTAAAAAAAAACAAAAAAAAAAAACACATAAATTTAGGCCTTGGAATAAAAAAAACAAATTAAAATTAAAAACAATATTCAAAAAACAAATTTTAAAACATAAATAAGAAACTAAAATACAAATTTTAAAATAATAATAATTTGTTTTGTTTGCTAGCGTGTTCGTTATTTGTGGGACTAGCATGTAGTTTAAAAAACTACAATTTAAGGATATTTAAGTCGTCAAAATTATTAGACCACACCAAATCCTAACATAGTTGGATTTGTTTGATGTCTCCTTCCAACTAACACAAATTTCGAATCTTAACCACCTTACAAAATTAAACCATCAAAATCTAATCACACTAACCGAATTTAAAAAAATAATAATAATAATTAAAACAACAATTAATTAAAAAAAATACAATACAATAAAATAAAAAACATTTAAACAATAAAATAAAAAACATTTAAACAAATAAATAAAGTTGAAAACCAATAATTTAAAAAAAATTAAAACAAAAATGACGCATATGTGGCGAGGGGCTATATAAAATTAAAACGAAAATTTTTAATTTTAAATCTTTTTATATTTAATTGTTTTATTTTTTTTAAATGTTTGTTTTGTTTTTAGTTTTTATTTTTTATTTTTTCAATTTATTTGTTTTAAAATTTATTTTGTTTTGTTTTGTTTTTATTTTTTAAATTTATTTGTTTTAAAATTTATTTAATTTATTTGAAATATTTGTTCTTTTAGTTTTATTCGATGTTGCATTTGTTTTTGGGACGGGGGAATGGCGAGGATGGGGAACGCGTTCCGGGACAGCTAGAGCGCACCCTCAAATTTTTCTAGGGACGACGGGTTGGAGGCAATATATATATATATATATATATATATATATATATATATATATATATATATATATATATATATTAAAAAAATATTAAAATTCACCATAAACATTTGTAGTTGCTTCAAGCTTGTAAGCATAACAAGCTATACTAAATAATATTATGCACAACCCTTACACTTGCCAATACTGAAAAAGCTCGAGCAATTTAAAAAAGAGCTGAGTGACATTTCATTATTGGCTGCTAGACAAGGACAAAATGTAGTTTAGCTTTAGGAAACTTAAGTGAGAAATGTCTTTATAGCAGCTTTTCTTACTCGTATTTCTTGTTAATGACAATTATGTTAAAACATAAAAGGCATTCCCTTATCAATAGGTTTTGCAGATTTTTATGGTTGTGTTGAAAACCACTATAAAACACTTTGGTTCTGGAAAGAGATTAGATTCATATTTCAGATTAAGAAGGTGATTGAATACGAATTTATTCAAACATTTAGTACCCAATCGAAGTCACTACTATCTGATTGTTTTCACAATGCTCGAGGTTGGAATGGTGGAACCACTATAATTGAATGACTCCCGGAAACCCATGTAGAATATGTAAAAGCTAAGATGAACAAAAAAAATGAGAAGAACAAGAATAGTAACCATAAGGATCAACCATTTGAAATGTTGCATTTCTTGTTTTTTTGACATGAAAATTTTGCTTATTGTAACGTTGTTGCTGAAAATACAATATTTAAATCACCAAAAACCCAAATCAAAACCCATCATACAAAACCCATGTTTTGAGTTACAACTTTTACAACAGATTTAGATTCAATGCAATACAAAAATAATGGATGGGAAAAATGATCTTAATGTCCAATCATCAATTTCCCTGATTTTCAAGACTAAAGATATATGCCCGGAATATCCCCCAAATTTGCCCAAAAAAATCCCTGAAATTTCTCCAGAGCATCCTCAAAATCTGTTCGAAACGTCCCTGAAATTTGTCTGGAACGTCTTCGAGACGGCCAGCAAGTCCTCGAGTCCCCAACAATTTGGGTAAGTTTCCTAAGGGTCCCCAAAATGCGGGAACAACGGGTACACGTGTTTTTTTGGTGGGGACGGGTCCCCGTGCAACATAGGTTTTATTTTATTTTATTTATTTAAAAAAATGTTTTTGAAATAAAATTATTATTAGTTTTTTGTTTATGTTTTAAAATTTGTTTTTAAAACGTTGTTTAGCTTTCTATTTATCTTTTTTTTTGTAAGTGAGTTGAGATTCTATATTACTGAGTAAAATATTGTACAAAAAAGGGCTGAGGGGTGTCCCCTGATCTTCCAAAAGGAAACCAAATCAGGGGTCCCCAAGCTGCACTATCTACATTAGTGAAAGGATGGCTGGGCCGCCACTCGGGGAAACTGACCCAGTCTCCATAAGCTCATTTGAAAAAAGAAAAAAACTATACCATCAGAAATACATAAAAGCGAGAGCATATAACATGAGTTGTTCCTATACTAATAAACAAAAAGAACTTGAGCTGATGTTGCGCTAGTCCACGCAGGTTGGGTGGATTTCATCTCCTTCCTTCCTTACCTCGATTTCCTTTTTCTGCTCCACGGTGTGTGTCCTTCTGATGCTAGTTGGTGTTTCACTTCGGTCCGCTGGAGTGATATCCATGTGATGGACATAGCAAAGGTAGAATTGGAATTGACCAGCCAGTCGACCTATTTTTTCGCCTTGGTTCCTCTGGTCCTTTGCTATGCCTCTTGCGCTGGCCTCCAAGTCACTGAGGCGGCTCCAGATTTCTATGATTTCCTTCTTGCGGCCTCAGTTTTCCACCCTATTGGTCTCGTTCTTTTCTTCTCTCATCTTGCATATTAGCATTTTTGTACGCCATGCTTCCTCCACCGTTTTGTGGTAGAGGGTTTTCCTGGGCTGTGTGGCCCCTGGGTCCCTTAACCCGTCTGCTTCTTGGATGAGTTCCGCCCAGGCTTTGCCCTGGCGCTTGGTGTTGACTTCCCGCTCCCATCTGTCGATGACTGCTTTACCCTTTGTATCTACCTGCTCGAGGAAGGTGCCTTTGGCCTCTCTAGCCACGTGTTCCATCCTAGTGATATTCTTGGCACTTATTGGGAGTTCCTCCCCCTGGGGCCCCCTCTTACTCTGGGTGTTCTTCGTTCTTACCATCTTTTCTTGTAAGTCGTGGCTTCTGTCATGATTTATTTCTCTTCTACTACTCTCCCCTTCATGGTCTCTGGAATTGCTGCTAGTTGGTCTGTCGCCATCCCTAATGCTTCTTCTTTTATAGAGTTTCCCCGGAAGTGGTCTTCTCTAGGTAATCATTTGTCTCCCATAAAGGCATATCTTTCGGTCCTTTTTCTCTGTTTCCGAGTCTATGCAATTGGGAGCTCTGTCGTCGTTCCAGTGCAGATCTTTTGCCTTACACGTTGTTCTCCGATCATTTCCTCCCTCGGGACCTGGGTGTGGATGAGGTGTACCCATACCTACTCTCAGGCTATCCCTTTGGTCTTCATCCTTTGCCGGCTACAGCTTACCCTTTCCATTCTCCCACGGCCAACCCATGTACTTCCTTCTATTGACAGGACCTTGGTTTCATACTCCTTCTTGTGGTGTGACTGTGATCTGCATTGTAACTCATGTTTAAAAGGTGGCCTAACGGATTAGGCCTAGATCCTACTTGACCTTTGTTTAATTCTGTGTCTCCAGCCTCGATGTGGTCGCCCGTACTTCGGTTGTCATCATAGTCCTTTGCCGCTAGTTGGGTACAATCTGTCTGAAACTGGCCACTTGGGATGTTAATCCATGTGGCATCCAATTATAATCCTTCCTTGTCGACCCCTTCATTAGCAATTCTATCCGTGAGTCCATTTGCTGACCTGTGGACCCAACGCAACTCCACTGTGATCCCTGTCTGCAAATGCTCCTGAATCTTCTGCAGATAGTACACCAAGCGCCAGTGCCTCTGTATTTTTCCCACTTTGGTGTCATTTTGGAGTTTCCTTACTGTGTTGATGACTAGCATGGAGTCGCCTTCCACTATTACGTTTTCCATTCCTTCCCTGTGTAGTATCTCTAGGCCCGTCTCCAATGCTCCAAATTATGCAATGTTGCATGTTGAGTTCCCCAAACTTCCCGTGTACAGTCGGATAATTCTTCCTTGACTGTCCCTGATTACTCCCCCCATACCGGTCCGTCATGGGTTACCCTTCGATGCCCCGTCAAAATTTATCTTGAGGGAGCCCTTTGGTGGCGGTTTCCAGTTGCACTCGCCTAAACTTAGTTGTAGCACCCGTCTCACCTGATTGGGGTTGTGTCTTCCTTTCACTTGGAAAGCCTATAGAATTATGAGATCCCGATCAATGAGTTGTGCTTCTCCTGTTCGGAGGTTGCGGCTCTGTACCGTTTCCCTTGTCATGGCTATTATTGTTTCCTTGATCTTTCCAACCGTCCAGCTTTGGTTCCTAAAGATGCACCGATTCCTTTCCTTCCAAATTGCCCAAATGATCATGTCAGGGATGAGGGTCCAGCAAAGATTCACCTCTTCATTGTCACTGCAGTTTTCCTCCTAGGTGTTTATAGTTGCAGAAATATTTCCTCTGATCCTATTAGACTGACGGAAAATTCATGTCACCCAGTCCCATAATTTTGATGTGTAAGGACATTCATCCAAGAGATGGTTCGTTGTTTCCTCCTTTTCTTCACATAGGTGGCATATTGAAGGGCCTATGAAACCTCTCTTCTTTAGGTTCTCCCAAGTTAGGATTCGGTTGTGTAGTATTAGCCACTGAAATATTTTTATTTTTGTCCATTGGGGGATATTCCAGAGCTTGTCCCAATGATACGCCGCAACTTCTTGGTCCTGGTTTGTTATGTAGTGGTGTACTTCTTTAAGATTGAATTCCCCTCCTGCTTTGTGCCCCCATCTCAGCTGGTCATTTCCATCCATGACTGCAATTTTCCTTCTCCCCAATTCCTCCTCCACTTCTTTAACTGTTGCAGTCTAGTCTCTAGTATGTGGGGTGAGAGTGTTCCATATTCTCCATTTGTTGTGCTCTGCTTCTTGTTTCCAGTAATGGTAAACTCAGGTTTTTCCTTGCGCCATCATCTCCTATTGGAGTTCCTCCCGGCCCAGTTGTTCCATTTTGGGTTCCTGTTTCCAGGCGTCCTCCCAGAATCTGGCGATTATGCCTTTCCTTATTTCCCAAAAGCTGCATGTCTGGATCCAGGTCTTGTTGCACCGGGCTAAGTTCCAGATGGTTGAACCCTCCTTGGTGCCTTTGAAGCATATTTTGTCCTGGTTACTAATATCTGGGACGTACTTTGCCTTCCACAGGTTAACCCATGGCATGATCGTTTCTTTGACCCATCTCCACCAAAGCTTCGTACCATAGGCGCCGTTGGTTACTTGCAGGTCATGTAGCCCAAGGCCTCCCTTGCTCTTTGGATTACACACCTTCTCCCAAGCCACTAGTGCCCATTTTTTCCTTGTTTCCGCTTCGTGCCACAGGAATTCCCTTTGTATGGTTCTTATTTTTTGTAGAATTCCCTTGGGGACTGGGAAAACTGACATCATAAACGTTGGGATAGCTTGCAGAACCGACTTGTTTAGGATAAGTCTTCCTGCCAGGTTGAGGGATCTGAAAGTCCAATTGTTTACCCGGTCTTGAAGCTTGTTGACTATTCCTTCCCACGTTGACATCTTGTAGGCTTTGTCTGTCAGGGGGATGCCTAAGTACTTGGTTGGGAGGGTTTTGTGTTCAAAGTCTAGGATGTTGGCTAAATTCCTTTGGATAGTTGGGTTGGTGTTAAAGAAGAAGATCATTGATTTGGACTGGTTTATCTTAGCCCCCGAGGCTTCCCCAAACTCATCTAAGATTCATTTGTAGGCTTCCGATTCCTTGACTGTGGGCATGCCATGAAGTAAGGTATCATCCACAAACTGTTGGTGTGTGGAAGTTGGAAAATTCTCATAAGGTTTGATACCTTTTATTTCCCCTGTTGCGGTTGCGCTTTTTATGCTTCGACTGAGTCCTTCCATGATTAAGATGAATAAGAAGGGGGACAACGGGTCTCCCTGTCTAATGCCTCTCGTGGGCTAGTATGGTTTGGCAGGGGCTTCTTTTACTAGTAGCGAGAATCTTGTTGTGGATACTAGGTTGGTTATCCATCGGATTCAATGTTGGGTGAAGCCGAAGGCTTCCAGGGTTTTGACCATATAGTGCCGGCTGATTTTGTCGTAGGCTTTCGCTAGGTCCAATTGTATTATCATTCCCCCTCTTTTCTGAAGCTTCAGGGTGTGGATCAGTTCATGGGCTTGGATACTATTGTCCATTATTTTCCTTCCTTCTATGAACCCCGCTTGCGACACCAGTGTGGGTAGTAGTGGTTTCATTCTGTTGGCTATAACCTTGGAAATTATCTTATACACCACATTGCACAACACTATTGGTCTGTAACGATCGAGAGTTTTGGCTTCATTTTCTTTGGGGATGAGTGTTATCAAAGTAGCATTTAGTGTTTTCAGGATGGAGGCTGACCTTCTAGAGTCTTCTACTACCTCGTAGACATCATGTTTGACGACTTCCCAGCAGGCTTTGAAAAACTCCGTTGTGAACCCATCTGGGCCTTGAGCTTTTCCATTGGGCATTCCCTGGAGTGCTTGGTCTATTTCTTCCTCCGCAATGGGCTTGATCAAGTTTTTGTTTTGTTCTTATGTTACCAGGTGAGGTATGTGTTGGGTCACCTTTTGTATGGCCTTCGTTCTATCTTGATTAGGTTCCTAGGCGATCCCGTGGAAGTGGTTTACCAGAGTTGTTTCGATGTCCTTATGGGACTCTCTTTCTATTCTATTCGGGTCCCTTATCTTCAAGATTTTGGTATGGGCTCTTCTGGCCATGGTTGTTCTGTGAAATAACTTGGTGTTCCTTTCCCCTTCCTTTAGCCATCTGATCCAGGACTTTTGTATCCATATAGTTTCTTCCTGTTGGCACCTTTCATCCCATTCCTGGGTCATCTGGATCTCCTCCTTTTTCCTTTTCTCATTGTAGCCCTCCAAAATGCAGGTTTCCTGGAGTTTTTTCATTTTTTCTTCTATGTTTTTCTTTGCCTGGTTTATATTCCCAAAGGTGTCCTTGTTCCACTCCTTGAGCCTATATTTGATATATTTTAGTTTCTTGTAGAGTTTGAACATCCTTGTCCCTTTGTGGTGAACCAACCTGGTTCACTATGTAAACATCCAATATAAATAGGACAGTACACAATAATCCATCAAGGATAGTTAATATATTTAATAATAAATGTATAAGAATGAAATAAGATATGATGTTTACAAATGAGGAATGAAGGCTTGTATATATATCCCACACAGGGGTGCCCTTTCATAAGAGACATGACCTTTCATATGTCATGTCTCTTCATAATTAATTATTACTTATTAGTTATTTATATTTACATATTATATATATTTATGTTTGTTACATTGCCTTCCCCTTAGAAATGCTTTGTCCTCAAAGCATGTTTATGGAGAGGCTTACTTCTTCGATCTTGCTTGCAATGTCTTCGCATGACTCTATGTTTTTGGTGTTGTTAAGATTGATGATACGAGACAATATGAGTGATGAAGAGTTGAGCAGAACTATCGAGTTGTGAAAGAGTCTTCTCACCCTAGTTCGATCTTCTGTGAAACTGGGTGTTTATAGGGTTCTCGTTTTGGATAATATTGATATTCTAACTGGTTAATATATCTACTCTTATGATTTGAATGTCGAGAGGGAGTTCTCATAACATGATTTTCCCTTATCATACTTGTAGCATTTTCTTCTTTTGACTTTGATATATGATTTTCTTCATGCGAAGATGTTGCCTTGATAATGGCTGAATTTTGATTAGTAATTTTACCTGGATCTTCCATCGTTTGTACTCCAGCATCTTTATATGTTTTTTCTTCAACTGGATTGACATCTTCTTGAGCTTTAATGTCTGGATTTTCAAGTTTCTCTTCTTTTAATTTTCTGATTTGTTCTAGTAGCTTGTGATTGAGGCTTTTTGAACAAGAATTTTCTTCATTTTTTTTCTAATAGGTTCTTCTCACGTTCTTGATTCTCTTGTTCCAACTTCTGAACACATTGTTTTTGAACCTTTGACTTCTTGATCTGTGTAAGTAGTTTTTTACTGTGTTCTTTTAAACAAGAAATTTCGTCGCTTTTATCCTTGATAACTTTGTCAATTTCTTTTTGCATTCTTTGCATTGCCTTTTTATTTTCTTGAAGTATCACTTCTGAGATATCGTTAAAGTCTTTTGGTGTTAGGGAATCTGGCTCCGATGTGGTGTTTTGTAATGTTATAATTTTCTTCTTATAGGGGAATGTCACAAATTTTTTCTCGATGTTTAGTATGAAGGTACCTAGACTGTTAAACTAGGGTAATCCGATGATGATGTCAACTTCTTCTTGATACATAGTTGTAACATAGAATTGAGATATATACTCATATTCATCAATCGTCACTTGTAACTCCTTAATTCAAAAATAATCTTCCTTTCTAATTATATTCGTCTCTGGAATTAATAATTGATTTGCCAAATCAATATTCATATAATTTGCATTATAGTCCAAGCTAATAACAATGTTTACCTCTCTTCCTTGAATATTTCCTTTTAATGTCGAAAACCCACAACATACGGTTGGACAACCTTGATAAGTAAATCTTCCTTTAGTCATTTTAGAATTGTCCATTTGTTTTTTTTTTATAAATTGAATTGGACTTGATTTTTTTTATTTTTTTTGGTTGGTTATCTTCTACCTTTTTATGTTATCCGTTAATATAAAGTTAAAGTTTTTTAATAACTTATATGATTAACCTTTTCAAAAAAATTAATGATTTATAAAAAAAAAAAAATTAAGTGGGCTTTATGAAATCGTATGACCGTACGTTGGATTTTTAATAATTGGTGGGGACAGGGGGGACAAGTCGGTCGACAGAAGATGGTGACGGGGAATGCAGTTGAGGTATTGTCGGGGAAAGATCTGCGAGAGAGTTAGGAGGCGGGGTCGAGGTTGTTGGGAGCGGGGATAGCTCGGGCTACGTGGTCGGGGGTTACGGGAATAGTTGCGGGAGAGTGGTGGTTGCGGTATGTGTTGGGGCTGTCACAGGAGTTAGGAGGTGGGGTCGGGGTTGCGTGGGAGTGGGGATAGCTCAGGGCTACAGGGTCGGGGGTTACGGGAATAGTTACAGGGAATGGAATGTGGGGATGTGTGGACTGTGAGGGAGGGAAAGGATACGTGAATTAGGGAAGGGGGTATGGGGTTACGGGAGCAAGTTACAGTGGTTTTTTTTTTTTTAAGGATAGTAAATATATTTAATAATAAATGTATAAGAATGAAATAAGATATGATGTTTACAAATGAGGAATGAGGGCTTGTATATATATCCCGCATAGGGGTGCCCTTTCATAAGAGACATGGCCTTTCATATGTCATGTCTCTTCATAATTAATTATTAATTATTAGTTATTTATATTTACATATTATATATATTTATGTTTGTTACGCCACTGTGGTGAACCAACCTGGTTCACTATGTAAACATCCAATATAAATACGACAGTACACAATAATCCATTAAGGATAGTAAATATATTTAATAATAAATGTATAAGAATAAAATAAGATATGATGTTTACAAATGAGGAATGAGGGCTTGTATATATATCCTGCACAGCGGTGCCCTTTCATAAGAGACATGACCTTTCATATGTCATGTCTCTTCATAATTAATTATTACTTATTAGTTATGTATATTTACATATTATATATATTTATGTTTGTTACACCCTTGCTCTGGTTGCTCTTCACTCCACTACTGCTTGATATTTTCCTTGAAAGTCAGGTGTTCCATTCAAAATTTCTCGAATCTGAAGGGTCTGTTTTTTGGTGTGGCCTCAAAGCCTGCTTCTAGTTGCACTCAGATCCCCCCCATGGAAGGATGTTGCAGTCTAAGGTTAGCCCCTGCATAATGACTGACCCTGACACTAGGAATCTGTCGAGTCTTGTTGCTACCTGATGTTGGCTCATTCGCTTATTATTCCAGGTGAAATGACCATTTTTGGTTTTCATATCTACCATTTCCACCGTGTCTATGAATTTTGAGAATTCCTCCACATCTCTATCCAATCTTCTTGTCCCTCCTTTTTTCTCCACGAGTGACGTGATGATGTTGAAATCCCTAGATAAGATCCAATAGAGGTTGTTGGATCAATTTTTGAGCTCTGCTATATCGCTTAACATTCCTCTCCTATCCTCTGTCACCTAGGGTCCATACACATTAGTGCATAAAATCTCCTCTCTGTTCCCAATCATTTGCATGTGGACCGTAATGGTATGCCTTGTCACTTCAGTTGTTATTAGGCTTAGTGCTTGTGGGTTCCACAGGGTGAGGATGCCTCCTGCCATTTGATGGCCTCCAATGGCCACCATCCTATACTTGCGCCAATGTTGTTGAATAATTGTTTCCATTCTTTCTGTATTACACTTGGTCTCTTGGATAAAACAGAGATCTGATTGTTCCTGTTTTAGTCTATTCCTAAGGATTCATTATTTTCTTGGGTTGTTTAGGCCTCTTATATTCCATGTTATAACCTTCATTTAAACATGCAGGGGCAAGTTGGGGAAGAGTTTTTTTATCTTACCCGATTTTATCAGTGGCACTCCAAGCTCCTACAGGGCTACACTGTTGGATTTCCTGCCTTTTTTCCTCCGCGTCTGTTTGGGTGAGAGTTGTGGTTGTACCTCGCCGACTTTGACTCCTAGGTGTCTAATATCCCTATGTGCTCGCTTTTGGCCTCTAGCTTTGGCTTCCTCCCTTAGGAGGAACAGGTACTCCCTGTCTTTTCCATTGTCCACTCCTTGTCTTTTCCATTGCTCCAATATGTTCGTAAGGTCTATCCCTTCCCTTTCCACTAGGTCTCTAAGTTCCGGACATCCTGTGCCTACTTCGCTCGGTGTCATTTACACCTCTCCCTCTGTGTCTTGCATGGGGGTGTTGTCATCTCTGATTTATCCTTCCATCAGAGTTGCGCAGCTTCCGTGTTCCTTCTGGTTGTTAGGTCGGTCGATGGGCTCGTTTGGTGTTTGTTCTCGGAGTTCCTGAGCTGTTACCGTGTCCTTCTTGGCCTCTGCCCCTTGATTGGTTTTATCCCTTCCTTTCAGACTCAATTGGACTTCTGGGTTATTTCCTGCCTGGGCTTTGCTCTGCCTTTTGTTGACTCTACTTATGGGGTTTGGTTTAACAAATCCATCCTCATCCTATTATGGTTTGGAATTTTCTGTTTCTTGCTTTTTATTAAGAGGGAATTCCCTGCTCAGGTGGCCATGTCCATGGCATCTTCTGCATCAGAAGGGGATTTGTTCATAATCGATGTTTTGGATCCATTCCTCGTCCCTGAATTCGAGGCATATCGCTTCTGGGAGTGCTCCCGACACGTCCATCTCTATGCATATTCTTGCGTAGGATGTGTATCTCCTTTTCAAGGTTTCTTCTATAGTCTTTATATATTTCCCCAGTTTATTCCCTATCACTTAGAAAGTGGAGGTTAACCAGTAGTCTAAGGGTAGGGAGTAGAGTCTCAGCCAGAACGATACCTTTTTGAAGGTCTCTTTTTCTGGGGATAAATTCTCCTTCCATGGCTGCATGTACAGTCCTGTTGATGCATGGAAGTATGGCCCTCCTTCAAATACTTTGTCTCTGTCCTCCAGGTTTATGAATACCACTGTGAAGAAACCTTTCGAGCCCAGATGGAGCTCCACTTCCCCATTTGGCTTCCAATGATATTTGATCCAGTTGCGCAACGCTTTTTCTGTGGGCCATAATCCCATAAATTTGCATATTAGCGCATGTGCCTTCATCTGATCTCTGTAGAGTTGCGTCTGCAGATCCTCCAATACCACCTTGGGTATCAGTGCTGCTTTGGGTTTGCATGGGTTACGCCCTTCGGTCTGGTTGGTCTTCGTTGTGTCTTGCGACTTGTTTTGAGTTTCTCTTGCTTCCTCTTCCCTACATTCACTTTTCCCCTTGTTTCTTTCCTGACCTATTCCAGGGTCTGATCCCGAGGTGCCTGTCATCGGTGCCTTGAATACTCTGCCCCTTGGCCCTTTCCCACTGTCTACCACTATCTGTTTGTATGAGGGGGTCCCCTTACCCCCTCCTCTGGTGCTCATGCTGCCCTCTGCAATGGTCGCGACTGTCCAAACCCTAGCTTACGATTGCTCCGAGAAAAGCGGTTCGTTTCTCCTAGCTTCAATTTCATATTTAGCTTTCTATTTATCATTCTAAAGTTTGTTGAGGTTTTTATTTATGTTTGTTTTAAATTGTTTTTTTAATATTGTTTTTAAGTTTTTCTATTTAAGTTTGTTTTTTAATTTCAAAGTTTAAATTTAGTGTTTTTTCTAATTGTGTGTTTTTAATTTTAAATTTAGGTTTTTTCATTTTATTTTTTTAATTGTGTTTTGTGTTTTCTTTAATTCTTTTTAAAACTGTGTATTGCAATGTTTTTTAATAAAATGTTTTTTTTTTTTTAATTGTTTATAGGTTTTAAGGGGAAATATAGTTATTTTTAAATGTAAATTATTAAGAAATAATAATTAATTAAGAAATAAATAAATTTCAGGTAATAACATTTTTGGATTTGTGAATTTTTTTTTTTCGAGGGTAATGATGGTCAAAGCCACCACTCCAATTAAGTCGTAAGTTTAACTCCAAAAATAAAATTGGTGTTATTGGTAGCATCACTTTTTTATTTGAGTTTCAATTTTAAGGTTTGGTATTGGTTGTCAAAGCCATGATTTCAAACAAGTCACAATTTTAACCACCCCCAGGTTCTACCAATAACACTACTTTTTTATTTGGAGGTTGATTTTGGTGTTTTTGACCCAAAAATATGGGTTTTTTTAGGCTAGAGTTCTTGTTAAGTTGATAACTGTGTTATCAATTTACGTTCATCGTGTGTCCAATGTTTAAATTCTCAGCAAACATACTATAAAAAAAATTGTCCTCACATGACATTGAGCAACAATATTCATTTGATTTGAATTTTTTTTCCATGAAAAAAACTTTATATTCCATATTTCAAAGTTGAAATCAAAATATACATTGATTTGTCTTATCAACACCATTTAAAGCCATAGGACTATAAAAAGAGAGTCTAATAAACTTCTCACCTACTATATACTAAAAATGGCACATAAACCTACAATTAAGTGACAATGAAGCCAATAAAAATGACATAAATGCTTACATTAAGAATGACACAATAGGCCATCCAAACAGAGTGTTATAGATGTCTTATCAAAAAATGCCCTCTAAAGATTTACACAAACAAAGGCAATACAAGATCAAGATAAAACTTTCAGAATCGAGACGTTGAGCTTTTCTCAAAATTGATTAAACATTTGAATATAGCTCTAACTTAGTGAGAGCTTTACATTTACCGAATATTCAAACAAAAAATATTATCTTGGGAAACCCTTGCGGGGGAGAAAACCCAGCAACCAAAATCCTCAATATAGATTCCTTCAACCAGTACAATGTTGCGCTATAGATCTCCACGAAAGACCAAGACCAAAACACCAAAAGAACCAATCTCCAATACTTGTGCACTAAACCTTCTTATGCACTCCAATATGCACAAGAGAAGTGTGAGAGTGTGTGTCCAAATGAGAGGAACCCATCATGTTTAAGAATAACTCTCAAAAAAAAGGATTTTTCTTGCAGTAACATTCGATTTGCATATATCATAGTTAATGTTAATCAATTTTCACAAGTTAAACAAAAAAGCATGTACAAATAGATTATATATATATA
>ML854895.1:16780-28623 GCA_009831015.1 Picea engelmannii | reverse complement strand
TTTCTCTCTAATCAAAGCAACACAAAAGGACTCAAGAGTAGTTTTTTCATAAGATTTCCCTACAACCTCTCTCATGGCATAAAATGTAGATACAAACACAGAATATGCACTACCTAGATTAGAAAGAATAAGATAGATGCAACACTCTTCCTCCATTTTTATATTACATTCTTCACATAAAATTCTAAGTTTTTTAAAACTAGATAGATAGTCTCCAAGGAAAGAAAAATCACTTAGACTCAAGGTCAGTACTTGATTTTCTAACTGTTTTTCTCGAATAATATTAAGTTTACCAAACACGGATTCAATCTTGTCCCAAGCTTCTTCGGGGTCATCAATTTCTTGGAGGTGGTATCTTAAATCAGGAGAGATGGACATTCTGATTAGTCCACATGCTTCATCATTCCTATTAGTCCATTTGTCTTTCTTATCATCATCAGTGGATTGTTTTTCCTTTCCCATTGTAATCTGGTACAAACCTTTACTTCTTAATAAATCTTCCATATGAGATTTCCATTAGAAGTAGTTGTTGCTGGTAAGAAAGACATTACTTGTAGAAGACATATTAAATATGTAGTTTTTATGGATTTAAAAACTGAAACCGATGATTTGGATGGAAATATCTCGAAAATTTATGTGGTTTTAAAAAAAACGGCACTCAAAACGAACTTCTGATGTGAGAGTTATTCCCTTTTAAAAAAAGGCATAAACGGTAACCAACTGACCACGTGAGAGTGTAAGTTTCTTTATGAAGTGACCCACTTTTATAAAGGGAAGTGGGGATCACTTTTACAATGAAGTTACTTTATAACATAAAAGTTGCATGCAAAATAAATAACTCTAAAATAAAATATTAAAGCTACTTATAGTGATTCAATTTTATACTTGAAGTGAAATACACTTTACAATTTTAGCATGAACTTTTTCAAAAGCATAACAAAAGAGAGACTTAAACTCAAGACCTCTTACTTAATAAGACAAGTTTTAACCAAAGTTTTAACCAAATGGTCTAGAAAAACATATTGTAGTGTTCAAAAGGAGGATTGGGGGTGTTGTTGTTGTTGTTGAAGACGACCTTGGAGAGCGTGCTAAAAAAAACTCTTTTTACACAAGAAAAAAATTCCTCTTCTTGATGACAACAAGGGTTAGATCTCGGTTAGCTTACCAAGAAGATGCATATTTTCCTATCTGTTTCTGATTTTCTGAGATCGCATAGGGTGCGGGGAAAAGAGTATACACATATCTAAAAAAGTAACAACCCGAAAATAAAAAAATACAAACCAAAATAAAACTTTGCAGAAATTTAAAAAATGTGTATTCATGCTTTATACCTCCGGATATGACTGTAGTTTCCGTATATTGGGAAAACAGAAACCCTTTCGAGTGAAATGAAAAGTGTTCCTAAATCAAACGAGTGCTTCAGATGCAATCGAACAGTCCTATCAGCCCAGAAATGTACGAAAATGAAAGAAAATGGATATGAGGAAACTCGGCTTTACGATCTCAATCTACAATAGGAGCAGGTCTTCAAACAGGCTCTGATACCATGTTCGACAATACAAGGATTCCAACAGAGGAAAAACACCTTCAATAACCACTCACATAACCATATCAAATATCAACAAACTCATGTTTTCATGTGGTAAAACTCCTATGGGGAAACATTCACAGCCCCAGCCAATGCAGTCACTTGGAGCAGTTTATTAATGCAAAGAGAAATATTACAGAGAGATTTTACAAGAGAGTTTCTCACAATCGATCATCGACAAATGACCCTCCATGCTCTTTAAAGAGTTCATGGACCAATCGAGTGTTAAGCCACGTATCAATGGTCATTAAGATTGAGGAGAGTATGAACCGTCAGATCACTCTATGCTAGGACCATATCGTCACCGTCAGATTTCCTAACTACAAATGGATACTAATGCATACTAAAGAAACACACTAGAAAACACACTTTTACCCAATGACACAATAGACCAAGTAGATATTAACTAACTCCTAAGTGTCTAAATATCCTAACATAGAGGAAAACCAAGATTAAGTAAAAATTTTAGTCAAGCAAAACTAAAAAATCCTTAAATGAAAAGGAGAACACACTGTTGGAAGGAAACTCAAACTAAAGCGGACATTCATAAACTGCATACTGGACTAATCACCTATTGTGACCTTTATTAAAGTGACCAAATTAAATCCAAACACATGCTATTAATATGAAAACAAAGCAAACATCTAATATATAACGAGAAAAGACAAAAAACATCTAGTAAATTATGAAACATAAAGAAAGAAAAAATAAATAAGCTAGTCTTATTCCATAACCTACCCTACACTAGTTGAATGAAGGTTAGGTGTAACTATAGTTCTAGTGAATCTAATCAAGTAACTCCAAACCTACAATTGCATATTGGTTGAAGGAAAATTGCATAGAATGAAGTAGTGAGGGATGAAAAATAGGAACAAATGATTGAAGAAAATACCCACTCAACAAATTGAATTTGATAGTGTTATTGTTCATGTGAAATGTGAATGTGTAGGATTCCTCCAACCAATATTCGACTATGTTGTAAAATTTACAATGATCATCAAAGGAATGTTGGAAGGAATTGGAAGGTGAGTGACGCACCTAAAGAAACTCATAAATGAAACCTAAGTGCAATGTACTTTCTGAGAGTGTCTCACAGTGGGTGGCATTGTTCGTTATAAGGGTATAATGAAGACACTGAATACCTGATATGATTATTGGTTTAAGTTGGCATGTCTCATTATCGATTGATATCTCCCTGGGTTCAAATTTAACATACTTTCCATGCTGAGGGGAGAGTTGATATCTCATTTTTGAGATAAACATTGCATCAAAGATGAATCCAATGCCTCATCCATGAAATCAATGAAATCATGTACAGAGTGTTGGAGCATTAAGATAACATCTAAGGACAAGTGATGCATTTTACCTTGAGGAATAACAAGTAATTTTGGAGCAGATTGAGGTGATAGTGTTTCTCGAATCAACTCAATGTTTCTCATGAAACATGAAGAATGATATGTGAGATAAATACATGGTTTCTCATGGACGTGACTTACATCAAATAGATAGGGGAATGTAAGACTTTAGATTATGAAGATGACGAGATATATTTCTTGAGGGATTCATCACATACCATAATATGTTCATGATTTTATGAAGGGGGTTCGTTAAATGGTTCACACTCCAGGGTTGAGGGGTCTAATATTTCTGATAAGGAATCCCCTACATCTATGTCAGAGTGTTGGTTAGATATTGTGTATCCCCTATCTGTGATAATCAATTATGAATCTTATAAATGAGAGATGGCTTGATTGTTCATATCCCAAAGATATCAAAATCAATATAATATTTATTTTCTTGAGGCTTAGTCACTCTCAAGAAATCTACAAGAAATTTACATGACTCTTCTAAATAAATCATTCAAAGATTCATTCCCGAGCCTATGGATTTTTTCCAACTCATTGAAGAGTTCACCATAAACACAAACTTCATGTTGAGAGATAAACATTTCCATGAATTGTTTCCAGCTATGAATAGATTTTGCTGGAAATTTCCTAAACTAGGTTTTAATTCATCCTTCGAATGTGAGGATTACCAGTCAACATGTTTCATTGTCTAGGTTTTGTCAAGAGATGTCAAACTAACTAAGGTGAGTGAATGAAGATACATGCCCTTCACCATAGAATTTGGGGTTTGAAAATATATTATTTGTCTTGACTGAGATGCCCTGGTTGAGGGCTATACATACAAAGGAATGGAGAGGAACCATGGGATGGTTAAAAGATAAGTGAAATCACTCCACATGGGAAAGCTTGTCATCACGCCCTACTTCTAGAGCCAATTTAGTTGACAGGTCAGAATTGGACTGGAAAAAAGTAAGGTGTTACCCTTGGTATGAGGTCCTGATTAGACCTCTGACCATTTTGGATAGGGAACCCATCCGAATTTTGGCCCGACAACCATTCTTGGTTTGGTTTTATGAGTTGCATCTGAGTCCACCAATGAGCGTGAATGATGGATGGTAATGAAAAAAAAATATGCAGATGAAGACTATTTAAATGCATGTATCTAATCTACTTCCAATATACCCTATCCTACCTAGGAGTGAATTAGTGTAGGTGAATAAGTTGTGACATGAAGCTAACTCTACCAATAGCTTCATCTAGATAGTTGAAATGAAGAAATAAAGTCATATAACAAATTCACATGAATATATAACCAGAATAGTCTAAGTCACTATATCACATACATTGGTAGCTACTTCACTTAGAACATAAGAAAGAGTAACAAAACGACAAGAAAACATATATTGGGTCAGAATATTCCATTAAAAGACATGCTCTTAGAACCCATGTGAATAGTAAACATTATGCTTGAAATAGTTCACAACAAAATAGCAACACATGTGAGTCCTTCTCTTAGTCAAAATTTGGCCCTTAGGGCTTCTCCGTATTAAAAGTTTCAACAATACTACACGAAAAATCTAAGGGAAATTCTCCAATTTTAGTTGACACTGTATTCCCAAAAATAGTTCAGAAGTGTACAATGTTTGAAGAGCCCAAATCCCCTTCTTTGGGTACAATTTTAGAATTTAATAAGGTTCAATGTGACCTTTGGCCTTTTGAATTCCTCATTGACCCTTCACTTTCCAACGTTTATCTTATTCCCTTGTAATGATGAGAAACAAAGACAACAATTATAGTTTGAATTTGTCGTCTAGTGTTGGTGGGCATTATATATTTCGGTCATATGTTCCCTGTACACTATGAAAGCTAATCTAGACACTAGAACATCTTCGTTATCCAAAATTGACCATCAACCGTCATGTGTATGAGATCCCTTCTTCAACTACTTTTGTTAGATTTCCCTTGCTACTCCTCTATAACCACATCCGCTATTGTTATGGCTTCTATGTCATCCTTTACTATAGATTGCATCGTGAGGATGTTGAGTAAGATATCCCCTTGGATTTGGCACCTGATACCATTTAACATACATTAGATGAAACTCACTCAAAATATACTATTAATACTAATCATGTGAACACAAATAACGGATGCATTAATTAATTGAGATATTGTGTGAACTTTTGTGCACTCATTCTTGGTTCATTTTCTCATGACTGAGGTGTTTCCTTCTCTATGGCTGCCAATAGGGTACATATTATTCATCTTGAAAAATGAAAGAAATTAGTTAGGAATTTCTTAAATCCTATAACTATAAATTCATATATCTTATATATACATTTTCAACAATATATAGAATACATGAAAGAGACACTCTAGCCAAACATTATGGCCTATTTATGAAAGGAATATTTTTAAGTTTCAGAGGAGTTAAGTGGAACTCATCCAATTTGCATCAAAGAAGTTGATGGGAACTCCTTTGATTTTCATCAAAGAAGTTTGAGTGAACTCCAATGGGAACTCATTCTATGCACATTACAGGAGTTTGAATTAACTTTATCAAGTGGGAGGTGGAGGCTAAGTTATGAACTTTTCCAAGAGAGAACTCGCACCTATACTGGAAAATTATCCAAGTGATTGTGTCAGTTTGATTTGGTAGACTTCAGTCCTAGTTTTAGGTGACACTTCTTCTTCATTTTTCCAAGTTTCCAAAAACCTAGTCTATCTCGTGTGTCTTCCCTTACGCATGTGTATATCCTTCTTGTAGAGAACAATGATGAGTGCAGATGTCCAACCCCTAGCTTTGGTCAATTTTTTTTTTGTATTTGAACTTGAGCTAGAACTAGGGTTCCTCCGAGAGACACCTTTATGAAATACTCACATCACGAGACCTAATATCCAATCTGGTTGGGCCCTCATTGACAATAATCAATCATATATTTTAATATTCATTCTCTTCAATTTTAACATTATCAACTTCACTTGCTTTTCATTTCATGACATCTTCTTCCTCATCTATCCTTCTTTTCATTATTGGTTTTTGATATTTCCCCTCAAGGATCATCATCTTATAGTAAATCTTAATTTCATAACAGTCCTATTCTTGTTATGCTCAAGTGTGATTTGGAATGTGAGGATTATCTCATATGCCATTCTACTTTCTTCACCATATTCATGGAAGTATTCAAGTATTTGTTTGGAGAGCGGTCTCAAAGGGTCAAGATCCTTGGAAATATTTCCTTGTTGGTTGGTGATAGGTAGTGGATATAGGGGTTCCACGAACTATCGTTTATAGAAAACATTCCCTACCTTAACATAAGTATGTTGCTTCTCATTTCCAACAAGCCTAGGAGGAGTAATTAGAGGTCCAATAATCTTGACCCTAATTGTATTTGAAAATTGCCTCGAAGAAAGATTTTACTTGTATTAGTGGCAAGAAGGCTTCCAAGGATATCCTTTACACAAATCACCTCAAAAGGAAAGTTTTGAGTGATAAAATGGGAGAGTGGAGTGATATGAACAAAAATTCTATTGTCTTACAATATCAATACAATGGAATCTATTATATAGAGTGTACATTTTGTTATTAGATCTAACTTATTCTAAAGATAATTGGAGAGGTTGAGAGAATATCGCAACCACACACCAAACTAGGATCTCACCAATCCAACTCTCTAAAAACCTCTTAAGAATAGGATCACACAACTCACATAGATATTAGCTCTACCTCTCAATACATTAGCAAGAATATTAGATAAGTAGGAATTATATATTCCAACACTCTCCCTTAATAACTACTTATCTAAATATCTATGTGGTCATATCTTCATATGCTTCCTCTTACCTACATCTGATTATTGACATCCACATAAAAGTAAATCCATCTACTAGAATGCATGGGTCATCAGTTGTTGTAACGGCCAGTTCTCTAGGAATCCTTTTCAGCTACATAGTTCATTCAACCATTCTTCCTCATACATCCCCCTTCATCACTTCACCATCAACCTGGGTTTTTTTCGAGTTACCCATAACCATGCTCTGGGTTTTCTCAGATTACCCTCAACCATGCATCAAGTTTTCTCGGATTACCTATAACCATGCTGTGGGTTTTCTTGGATTACCCTCAACCATGCATCAATTTTTATCGGATTACCTATAATCATGCTCTTTCAAGTGGTTTTGACCACAAACCATCCTTTACATAGTTGTTTTTAGATCACCACGAACTTTTCACATTAGGGGTTATACAAAGGCTCAGGTACCTAGTATTCTCTAGGACTACTACATCAAAATATCATAGACTTGCCTTCAATTACATGTGTGACTCAATTTCAAATAACTTAAATGAAATAACTATGCACACCTTCAAACAAAAAAACATCACAACTCAATCTGAAAATTTTCAATTATATTGGAGGATATGTGAGTGACGGAATGGGAAAGTACACCTCACTTCGCTTTTTAACACCTCCATGGCTTATTTTCTAAGTGATTCTTCATAGTGTAGGTTTCACTTTCTCAACTGCAATATAATGTTGGTATGAGCATTGCATAACGATATATCAAGGAAAATATCTGCTAATGCGCTACGATGAATATGCTCATTCTTTGCAGCAACATTAGTGAAAATAATTCGGTCTGATTGGATGCCCTGGGCAGCAACAAATGCTCGCAATCAATTCTCCCCTACTGCAGGAAACCTTAGAAGCTACAAGGCATGTTTCAGAATATTGCACCATGTAATGAAGATATCCAAATCCATTTTGTACAACTCATTAAAGCACGCAAACAAAAAATTATCTTCTCGCAAACCATAATCTGAATGTTTATGTTGGCAATTAGGATCCAAGACACCCCGATTTTTCTTCTTGTAATCATTGACAAAATAACAATGCAACATATGAACAATATTTTTAGTATATATATGTGCAAACCTCATGGGAGAAACAAACTCAACTTTCACCAAGTAATGAATGTACTCGGCACCAGTGGTTCCAATGTTCACTCTAATTTTACTTGCATTTGATCGAAGTCTCTGCACTTGGTGTCTCGGATCCAACGGCATACACTCTCTCCACAAAATTATTTCACCATATCTCACATCTCTGGCAACACACAACATTGTCTTTGGAAACTTGGACAATTATGACCACTTGTATATATTTGTTGTGTAAAAGTTCACAAGAGATTTCTTTTGCGAATAAAGAATATATTGGAAATGCATTTTCTGTGGAGCCATCGTCATTGATCATAAATACTATAGAAATCGCACCAAACAAACAAAAAACACAGTCCCTAAGTCACACGCACCTGTTCACGTCGGGTTCACCAAAAAAATTTGTGTTTCCAGGGTAGTTACTATATGAGGCAATTGGTATCCTCTACATAGGTCTCCAAAGAAACTACATCCAAAACCACCTTATCATCCCTGACAATCCGGGAAACCTCTGAATTCGTCAGACGACTTTTCTCTCCCGGAAATCAAGAAGGCCTATGAAGCTATCGTCCCAGAGTGGATACAGCGTGGCAGTGAGTAGTAAGAAGTTTTTTGGTAGATACTATAGCTTCCCAGGGTTGCCCAAGAGCGATCCTCTGGCTATCTGGTAGAGGAAGTCGAACTCTCCACGCACATATTTCTCCACGCTTTGGATGGATGGTATGATGGATAGGTGACAGGCTCAATACTGTTAAATATAATGTAACCTCAACAGGCTGACTATACACTGCTAGCTGTCCTGGCCAGCTGTACTTTCTATTCTTGATTTGCTTGAGCCTATTTAGCTCAATTATTTCCCTTTGCATAATACTTACTACTTCAAAACTTCTTCATGTACTCATTTTGTACTCTTCTTCTTATATTCTAATATACTATTTTCTATTCTATTCTTTCTCTCTGCATTTCTTGCTTCACAATTTATCATGGTATTAGAGCTACAGTAGTAAGCCTCTTCACACAGGCTAGAGAGAAACATGATCCTCAAACAGCGCAGAACTTACATGGATCTTGAGAGAATTCGACATAGACTTTTCACAAGGCTTGGAGAGTTGTCTGTCATACTCTTGAAAGATCCTCACAAGGAACTTCCACGAGGAAGTTTTCTGCTCATACACTCAAAAGATCAACATAAGAAGCTCACATGAGGTTGCAGAGCGTACTACACTCGAAAGTTTCAAGGAGCAGAAACACGAGAAGGAAGCAGAGACTGAAAAGGAAGAAATAGTAAAGATTCTTGTACAATTTTCAAGAATCATCAAGGAATTCAAGAAGAAGAGATTCACAAGATTTCACGGAATTCGTTCAAATTTGAAGGTCCACGAGGTTTAGTCCTTTTGAGCGCACAGGAGAAATTCGACTTGCGAAGTCAGGAAATCATTTGGACCGTCCATCAAGAAACACGAGGCGAGATATCGACATTTCGCTGACTCGCAAGGTGTAAAGGTCAGAAGATTGTCATGAGAATTCACGAATCACGAAATCACGAGTTATTCTGGACCATTGGATTGAGATAGATCGTGAGCCGTCGATCTGATCCAATCGCAAAATCAGGAATCAGAAGTTGGACGAGCAAAGGAGACTTCTCTCCAAAACCCTGATACGCGAAATCCCGACATCACAAATCGTGAAATTCCGAGAGGATTGTGAGTCGTCCATCTCAGAGGAGAGGTGGCAGCAGATTCAAGTGACATCATTTTCGGCATTTCGGAGTTCAGGATATCGGAGGTCTTATTGATGAAAGGTCACAACACTCCACGACGAAAGTCCCGAAATCCCAAAAAGATCACAGCCGTCCATTTGCTTGGGACATGTGGCAACAATCTAGGCCTTCGGGGAAAGTCTCGAAAGGAAAAGGGCCATCGACATATCGGGATTCGGCGTTTCGTGAATCTTAACAACAAGAAGCATGAGCATTTCAGAATTTCAAAGTCCGAAATCCCAAAAGGAGGAAAGCTCCGCTATGGGGCCCAGCTGACTTCATCTCGTCAAAATGAGGGATCGGGAATCTCCACAGTAAAACCCCCAACGAAGACTTCAATCATCCATCTGTTGGGATGCATGGAAGAAATCAAGGCCTTCAAAAAAATCCCGATAGGAGAGTCCATCAGCATTACGGGATTCGAAAAATCATGAATCCTGAAGACGAGACATCAGGAGCATTTGAATTCTAAAAATTGCAAGAAGAGATCAGGACCGTCCATCATAGGAGGACACATGGAGGAGATCAAAGCATTTGGGAAATTTCCCAAGAGGAAGAGTTATCTATCGGGATATCGGGGATTTCGTGGACAAGAGATCCAATACATTTCGACATTCGAAACCCCGAATCCCAAGAAAGAGGTATGACTGTGATCATATAAGGCAAGGTTGCGTGGACCATGAGTCTAGCCTAGAGGGCTAACTGAAGTTAGAGCACATCAGGATTTCGAAGCCCAAAAATCCCGAAAGAAAGATAAGGCCATGGTCTTGTGAGAACTGGTCACATGGACTAGGGCATAGCCAGGAGGGGCTAAGGCGAGAAAAGCCATATCAGGAAATTGGTAAATTGGAGATCGGGGATTCAAGAGGACAAAGAACCGGAAAATCCCGTAGTGCTTTAACTTTTATGTGTGTGGTCACATTGATCGAAGACTAAGGGCCAATTCAAGGCCGATAAAATCTCATTGGCAATTGGCGTTTCGACAATCGAAAGTTGGAGAGTTCAAAGGTATCGTCTAACAGAGTTCCGAAACCACTGCAAATTACACACAGGAGACAGGTAAGTAAGGATTTTTTTTTGTTTTGCTGAATTCCTTAAAAGATGGTGATGTCTAGCAATTTAGGACCAACATAGGGTCCGATTCTTCTTGGAAAGAACTATGAGTTCTGGTCTCTTCGAATGAGATCCTTCTTGTAAGCACAAGAGTGCTGGGATCCAATGGATCATGGATATGTGGAACCAAATCCAACAGAACTGTCCGCCATGACTAATCAGTAGAAAATTGCTCAAGTAACGCAGAGAAACAGAGAAAACAAAGCTAAATTCTGGATTCAAAATTCTGTGGAGGACTCGATTTTTTCAAAAATCACAGGCGTTGGTACTTCAAAACAAGCCTGAGACATCCTTAAATCTTCCTACCAAGGAAATGAAAGGGTCAAAACAATTAAACTGCAGACCTTGAGAACGTAATTCGAGACTCTAAGGATGACAGAGTCTGAAAATGTGGATCAGTTCATGACCAGAGTCATGGGCATCATGAACCAGATCAGATTGACTCGTGAAACCATCACTAATCAACGCATTGTTGAGAAAATTCTCAGAAGTTTACCAAAGAAATTTGAAATGGTTGTAACAACAATCCTTGAATCCAAGGATCTCTCAAGTTTTTCAACAAATGAATTAATTGGTTCTATGGTGACACATGAGACCACACTGCATCTCACAGATGAGTCAATCTCCAATGCTTTAAAAACTCAATTATCCTTCAGGAGAGGGAGAGGCAGAGGAATAAGCAGAGGTCACCAAGGAAGAGGGAGTAATCAAAGTAACCCTCACTCCAGTGGAGGTAACAGACAACAATATCTGAATCAAAATTTCCAAGGTCAAAGACATCAGCAACAAAATCAACATCAGAATTTCCAGCCTCAAAAAGGCAAAGGGAGAAGATCAAATGACAAAACAAGCATACAATGCTATTACTACAAAAAGTATGGGCACTATGAATCTGAATGCAGGAAGAAGAAAGCAGATCAGCTCTCGGGCAGAGCACATGTGTCAAATCACATGGGATAAAACTCAGGAGGGATGTTTCTTTCGTGCCACAAGACTGAACAACAACCTAAAGATCTTTGGTTGCTGGACAGTGGATGCAGCAATCACATGATAGGTAACAAAGATTTACTTTCATGCATTGATTCTTCAATCTCATCTGAT
>WSFP011387180.1:0-28623 GCA_009831015.1 Picea engelmannii | reverse complement strand
CATTTTCCTTCATGTCCAAATACCTTCATCAATCTTGCGATCCAAAACCCATGACTAGAGTTGACATCAATGACAAGTTACAACCAATATTCCAATAATAGGTCCCAAGTAGAGGTGTCAGAAGGGGTTGGGACCGCAGGGAAAAAAAGGATGAAAAATGATAGGTATCACTGTGATTAGGAGAAACAAAGAGTCCAATGGGCTAGGTATCAAATAAGGGTGTAGGCAGGCCCCTGACTTGCTTTTTTTTTTTTACTCATGGAGTTATACTTCAATCTGAAGAATATTTCCATGTTGAAATGCCCAAATTATTAACATGAATAAATGTGTAGTAATTTCACAACCATAATGTAGGAGGTAAGGTTGCATGACAATAGATATTGTTTGTTCAATTTTTGTTTCCATCCCAAGGGTTAGGGTATTCAGGGTTTCTATAGACAAGGGTTTTCCCTGTGCTATAACTCTTTGATATACGTGCGAGGTCCAACTGTAGTACTCGGCCCAATATCTCAGGGCACCAACTAAGGAGTCTAGACCATGCCCTTAGCCATACTACCTGACTACCCAGAAACTAGAGAGTATATTCCCAAGTGTTTTTTTCGGTGGCACTATAACAGTCAGGTGGCCAATCGGTTTATCTATAGAGGGATTTAGGATAACTAGGTCAATCCATATACATGTGTTTTCTGATGCGTTACCACTCAAAAGGGGTCCCAACAGGGGTTACAAGGGTGGCCAACAATGTGTGATTAAGTACCACTTGTAGTTCCTTCATGTATGCTTCCCCGATCGTGGATTTATGTGCTCAACAACAGATCTTTGTAGCTTTAATACAACAAAATACGTCTCTACCCTAAAAAAATAACCAACAATTTTTTGTCCAGGAAAGTGCTCTGATACCACTTGTAAGGTACCATATCTATTATAATAGTTGAAAATAGAAATATTGTAGAGAATAACATTGAAAAAATACAATAGATGAAACCACAACACCAAAATAATACCTTTTATTGATAGGAAACAATGTTCACTTGCCTCTTCGAGGGGAAAACCTCCAACAGAGCAGCACTCTATTACAATAATTCTCAAGAAAAAACTTATCATGACTTCTACTCTTATCTATACTAATTATATCTTCTAAATATCATTCTAGAGGAAGATCCTTCTAGAAGTAGAAGGTTCTATTAGGTCTTCTTACATTGACTTATTCCAATTTATTAAATAGGCCTTATTAACTAATGTCGGTCTTTATTACATGGAAATATATTATTCTATCTACGTGAGGGGTTAGGGAGGTTAGGTCCCTAACAACTATCGAGCTATGTTAAATACCAGGCTAGAAGGAGGAGAAGGGGTTCCATTCTTTTGCATTGTATGTTGTTCCATAGCTAAGAAAAACATCTGAGAGTGGTATTTTGTGAGCATAATAGAGGAGGAGAAGGATCATGTAGCAATCATTCAGGTCATGGTGCCAAAAAGGTAGCTCCACAGTGATTTCCCATTCCTTTGTATGTGGATTTTATAACTGAAGCAAAGAGATCATAGCATAAGCCTCACCTTCTAGCTAGGTTTTCTCTCGTATTCGATTTTCTAGGTCAAATCTTGTGTTCATTTGTGTGGATGGTGTGTATTTATGTTTGTTCTTTCATTTTTTATATTTCAATTATTTCTTAAATTCAAGCCACAAGGTAGAGATAATAAATGTGGGATCTAAGGAAATAAACCACATAAATATAATATTTTAGAATATTATAAGATATGTTGTGATGAAATGTTCCAATGGAATATCCAAAATAGTTTACAAATCATATTGGTATCAGAGAAGGTTTCTTTCGGGTATTTGTGGGAAGTTGCAGGAATCTAGGAATCAGTTTAAGAATAAATTCATATAACCCTATCCATGACCGATGAGTTTGTTCATCACAACCCTTGATATCCAATAGAGAAGATATTTGTGAGGTTGTAAGAGCAAGTCCCTGACATACCTTGCAATATTTCCCTCCTCATTGGGGATCTAGCAAGCAAGCTCAAACCGTTTAGAGAGCCTAGAGGCTCTAACTCTGAGATCATATTAGAAGGGAAATCAGGAGATAATGAAGACCCAAAAAAGGAGTCAAGGAAAGAGCCCAAGAAAGAGCAACCAATTCGAATGTCATTAACCCTTCACAGTTCCTATTCAAGATGGAAGCAAAAGTTGACATAAATCCATACCAAGGTGAGATCAATGCATTAAAAATGAATCATTGGTTGCAACAACTAGAAGTTTATTTCAATGTTCACCGTATAGACGAGGAGAAAAATACATCATTTTCCAGACTAAAATTAGAGGGCCATGCTTTAACTTGGTGGGAAAATCACACAGAAACACTTAGGATTTAGGGTGCTCCACTAGTAATTAAGTGGGAGGATTTAAAAGACCTCATTAAGTCCCAGTTCTATCATGTTGGGCATGTATAGGACCAATGGATATGTTGGCATTACTTTAGGAAAAGGTGGGGGTAGAGTGTGTAGGAGTACACCATTGAGTTCATAAAGATAGATATCATGCTGGGAATTTCTCCCAAGAACCCATATGCACTTCTCAAGTATTTGGGGGGTCTACATAGTTATCTATGAAAAAAAATGATGCTTTTAAAGCCGAGGACAATGGATGAGGCATGTGTATAGGCATAAAATCTATAAAACATAGGCCATAATAAAGGGAATACAAGCGATTCCAAGTAGAAAGAGCATCAAGAAGCTTCCAAGGAGAGAAAGAAGAAATGGAAGTGGGGGAAGGATAAGAAGACAACATCCACTGCACATTAGTGCAAGGATGAAAACAACCATTTTATCCATTGCAATATGAATGATCACATTGGGGAAAAGTTTTGGAAGCTACATCTTGAGTTGAACCCAAAGAACCACAAGAAGTATGCAAAGAAAAATAATATTCTAGCCACAAATTCGAGAAATCAGGTCGAAAGTATCTCCAATGTGGATGAGAATATTGTCTGCAAATCAGTGCAGAAGAAGATGAATACAAGTATCCTTCATCTCCAGGAAGAGAAGGAGATGAACAAAATATTCCACATCAAGATCTAGGTCAAGAAGAACAAGATATATGCTAAGATTGACTCCGATTCACAAGCTAATCTCATAGCAGTGGATTTGGTCAACAATATTGGATTGGAGGTTTGCGATCATCCTAGCCCCTCTCCATTCGGTTGGGTAAAAAATGATGCAGATATAAAGGTAATGAAACAATGTAAGATTCAATTTTATATAAGTGTAGACTTTATTTATGAAGTGGTGTTAGATGTAGTACCTATGGATGTGCGTGGTGTAGTGTTTGGGATCCCCTACATTCATATAAGGGATGCAATATTCATGCAGAGATCCAACTAGTAATGCCTGATCAAGGATGGTAAGTCCTACATAATCAACACATGCAAAGGTAAATAGAAGGTCTCATTGGTAAGTGCCAAACAAGCCAAGAAGTTTATTAGTTCCAGTAAGAAATATGCTTTACTTTTCTTCAGAGAAGATCATTATGATGATGAGTCGATAAGAGTAAAGGAATCCTTGGAGGGATGTACTAAAGAGAATAAAAATCGGTTGGAGGACTTTCTATAGACACAGAGAGGATATTTCCAGAAGCCTAAAGGGATACCTCCCAAGAGGGAAGTGAAGCATAAAATACAATTATTTCTAGAGTCCCCATTGTCAAACATTGGGTTGTATAGATAGCCTATTGTAGAAGCAAATGAAGTGAAGAAGCAGTTGCAATAGCTGTTAGAGTAGGGGGTGATTCAACTGATCACCTCACATTGTGGGTCACCTATATTTATAGTACCCAAGGAGGATGGGACTTGGAATATGTGTATCGATTATAGAGATTTAAAAATATTACACTCAAGAGTCAGTAGCCTCTACCCAGGATCGATGATTTGTTAAACCAGTTGCAGCATGCCAATCACTTCACCAAGTTGGATATGAAATCAAGATACCACTAGGCATGTTTCAAAGAACAAGACACATGGAATACCACCTTCAAGACAAGGTAAGGTTTGTATGAATGGTTGGTCATTCCATTTGGATTATGTAATGCACCAACTATATTTATGAGACTAATAAATGATGTATTATACCCATATTTATATTCATTTGTTATAGTATAATTGGCTGATATATTTTTTTATAGATCCACTTGGGAAGAGAACATATCACATCTTATGCAGGTGTCAGAGACCTTGAAAAGCACCAGCTACTAGCTAACCTCAATAAATGTGAGTTTTCTTAGCAATCATTGGTGTATTTGGGGCATGTGATTGGTGGAGGGGAGCTTAAGATAGATATTGAAAATATGGAGGCCATCATGAAATGACCATTTCATACAATTGTCGTTGAAGTTAGGATCTTTGTTGGGATAACACAGTACTTGTTGAATTTCATAGATTTATTTTCAGTAGTAGCTACACCAATCCATGCCATAATAGTGAGTGGTAAGATTTCCCAGTGGGGGAAGAATCAACAAAAGGATTTCAATGAGTTGAAAAGAAATATAGGTCAAGGACCGGTTCTCCCATTACCAAACTTGAAAAATCCTCTCTAAGTGGAGAAAAATGCAAGTGAATATGCCATGGGATCAATTTTGATGCAAGGAGGAAGGATTGTATGCTATCGTTTTGAATATTTCATGGGGTAGTTCTCAACTACCCTACTTATGATAAGGAACTCTATGATAGTTCAAGTTGTCAAGAAGTGGAAGTATTATCTGATGGGACAGGAGACCATCATCCACACAAATCATTAGTTGCTACAATATTTGCAGGCCTAGAGTAAGCTATAACAAACTAGACATTACAAGTGGATGGGTTTTTTACAATCATTTCGTCTAGTCATCAAGTATAAGAAGGGAAACACAAACATATGGGCATACATGATTTCAAGGCCACCCACATACAATATTACAACTTTGGGAACTCTGATGCACATGGATCCTTTTACCCATGATGCATACAGAGAGGCATACACAAAATATGAGGACTTCAAGGAGGTGTTTCAATAGCTATAGGGACAAATTTGTATAGACTAAAGTGATGACAAGGTTGAATATCATCTCCAGAATGGGATACTCTACAAGCTAGACAAGCTCTGTGTTCCTAAAGGTGAAATATTTCATCTTATCAGAGAGGCTCATACCTCTAAGGTTATAGGAAATTTTGGTGTTGGAAAGATAATTGCTAACTTATAGAGGTATGTCTATTGGCCCAAAATGCAAGAAGATGTAGCACAATATATTAGAGGATGCATACATTATTACACCAACAAGCCTAGTAACAAGAAGCAAGGTCTATACCATCCCTTACCTTTACCCACTTTACCTTGGAAAATCATTTCCATGGATTTTGTGGGAAGTTTACTAACAACCAAGAAAGAACATGACTATCTATTTGTGGTAGTTGACAAGTTAAACAAGATGTTCATTCTCATGCCTTGTAAAAAGACCATCAAAGGACAAGAAGTAGAAAACAATTTATTTGAACAGCTCTGGGTGCACTTTGGGATACCAAGGAGCATCATCTCAGATAGAGATATCAGATTTATCAATGCATTTTGCACTACAATGTGGGAGAAAATGGACACTAACTAGAAGAGATATACAACATTCCATCCACAAACATATGGGTAGACAATAGTCAACAGACTTTGCTGCATCTTTTGAGGGGTTACAATTAAAAGAATCCAAAGACCTGGGATGAAAATATGATCTATATACAACACTCTTATAAAAAAACAATCCACACTTCTACTAGTAAGTCACCTTTTGGAACTTGCTTTGGATATTTTCCACCTTCACCCTTGGATGTTGTGTATGGACAACAAGGAGGAGTAAGGGAGAAAATCATAGGGGATGTAATTAGAGTAGAAAAATTTGTTGAGAAGATTAGGTAGATCCATTTGAAAGTACACAAGACATTGAAGAACTCATAGGAAAAGTATAAGGCCAAAAATGATTGACACAGAAACAAGAAGTCATTCAAAGCGGGAGATATTGTTCAGTTACAATTGAACAAGGAAAGACTATAGGGTCTTGGTAAGAATATTAAGGCTCTACGGTGTGTCCCTTTAGAGATATTATATAAGGTGGGAGATAATTCCTATAGACTTAGTATACCCCCATACATGCACATTTAATTAGTAGTGAATGTGGAGAATATGAAACTCTATGAGCCTTCCATGTTGGATCAGGAGGAGGAGCAGGTCCTACCTACCATATAGGACTTAGCATTAGATGCTCAGGAAGAGTTGGAAAAAGACACAGTTTTGTAGAAGAATTCCATAACTACAAGAAAAGGATAGCATGACCTACTTCTTAAATTAAGCTTAAACCCATTGGCAATGATCTACACTCAGATACATTTCCAATGGTGTAAAAATCATGTCAATAGGAGCTCATATGAAAAAGTTATGCCTCCTGCAAGTTGACCTACCATGTTGACCACCATGGTATGAGAGGATGCCTCATTAGCTCCCGTTACTCACACATATGGGGCTAGCCACATGTCGACTTTGAAGAATATTCTATAAGGTCCAAAACCTTATCACAATTGAGGGTTTAGGAAGTCAAAACCCTACCCCTAGATGGATATCAGGCTATGTTAAATACTGAATCGCTAGGAGGAAAAGGGTACTGTTCCATTTTTTGCATTGAATCCTGTTCCATAGCTTAGAAAAACATCCAAGAGTGGTATTTTGTGAGCATAACAGAGGAGGAGTATGTAGCATCTATCCAGGCCACAGTGCAAAAAATTTAACTCCATAGTGAGTTCTCATTCCTTTGTATGTGCATTTTATAATTGAAGCAAAGAAAGCAGTGAACATGCCTCACCTTCTAGCTGGGATTTCTCCCGCATTAGATTTCCTAGGTCAAATATTTTGTTATTTGTGTGGATGATGTGTAATATTTTGTTTATAAGATCTATAGTGATGAATTGTTCTAGTGGAATATCCATGATAATCTACAAATAAAGAAGGCGTCTTAAACCATTGTTACCATTGTTAGAGTCATTATGCAATATAATAAAACAATAAACTATATAAATGTAAATGCAAATGCATGAAAAAATTAAAAAATAATGTAAATGATAAACAATATAATAAAACAATAAACAATATGAATGTAAATGCAAATGCATGAACAAAGTAAAAAATAATGTAAGTGATAATGTAAGTGATAAAACACATGATAAAGAGAATTTGTTAAACAAATGATTAATTGGAAACCGTACAAGTATTCCAATCATCCCATTTATTATATAAATGCTTTTGAAAAAGAAACAAAGCATTCCATTTATAATATAAATACTTTTAAAAAGAAACAAAGCATTCCATTTATTATATAAATACTTTTAAAGAAGGAATAAAGATTTGGTTAACCTTTGTTGACACCACAAACATCTTTATGGTTAATTAAAATAGTGGATGAAAAGTTTTGCCATATGGTTGATTAAAATATTTTTTTTTTCATTTTTTCTCCAATTTCTGAATTCACAAAATACCATATGATTAACGAGAAATTTTGTAAGGGAGAAGAGCGTATATCTTGAGGAAATTTATAGTGCAACTATCACCCATTACAAAGGCATTTACACCTGGCCTTTAACAACAATATGAGAGATGATGATTATGTATTTTTTCCTTCGTTAATGAATAGTAAAATTATGATTTGACAACCCCAATCACCACTAAGGAATCAATCAGTCAGTAGACACCATGAGCAGAGGAAAACACAAGCAACAGGGAAGATATTACTCTATTAATTACAACAAATCCTAGAACAAATGCCATGTTAGGAATTTTTAGGTGTTTTAAAGTATTTTCATAAGGATGACGCCATAGGGAAGGATGGGTGGATAGTGGGGAATTTTATTTGGAAATAGTATGGGTGGCTGGTGGAATTTTATTTGGGAATTTTGACCTTATTGAATATGATTTCATAAAAGTGGTGGAAGATTCAAGAGCTAAAGAAGAATTTTATAGGATTTTGGTTTGAATTTTATTGTCAATATTCCTAAAAATACAACCCAATTTATTTTGATGTCTTTCAACCCATTTTTCTATGCAATTTCATCTATGAAATGTTGTACAATATTTCAAAAAATCATTACTATGATCATATTTATTGAACAATTTGGGTTTTTGGAGGTTTTTTCAATATTAGATGTTATTGGTATAGCACACGAAACTTTGCACGCCATTGGGTGAGTTAGATAGATCGAAGAATAATTTTGTTGTAGGGGTTTCATGGATTCTTTTGTTTAGTGGGTTGAATAATGTATTTCATCCATCTCTTTTGATGCACTTATTAATGGGTCAACCATTGATTTTTTCAAGCCTATCAGAGGCTTAAGGAATATAAACACAAGATTATCAAAAAAATTGTCTATACCGCTGATAAAGACGACTTTTAGGTGTAGGGGGTCAACAAGGCTAGAGGGGAATACATTTTTTTTTACCTTGGATACATTGTAACTTGTCTCTAGAAGGGTGGTGGTAATTGTGAATGGTGGTGGATCTTGGTATGGAAAATGAAGGTGCCCCATATGATTTTTTTTATTATGGATCATACAAACCAACCGAGTGCTAACATGAGGCAATTTGCAAAAAATGAGCTAGTAGGGCCAAGGTATGTGTTAAAATTATGCAAGGAACAAGGCCCATGGAGAGTCAATCAATCACCTCTTTATCTATTGTCATTTTACAAGAGAAGTATGGAGTTCAAATAATCTAGCAGAAGGGAAAGGGAAAGGGGAAGGCAAATCCATATTTCTTAGTCACTTTGGAAAACCTTGTGGAATATTTTAGCTTGTTAGTTGAGGTTCTCTACATGATTTGATACCCCAAATCATGGTCAGAGGTGGTAAATCGCTCCTTGATTCATTATATGTTCATTTATAACCAATATAATTAAGCAATGGGATACTTATATTCATTTTTGTAGCATAGCTTTAAGAAATCTCTTATGTCTCTACAAGGGGATCACCACTTGAGGTTTTCTATGGATAAAAACCAATTTCTCCCTATGAAATTCCTATAGCTCTATCCACAACTTTTTATTCTCATCAATAGAAGGAGAAAGCTAAGGCTTCTTCTTTTGTCAAACATTTAGCTAAAGTACATGCACATGTTCATGATACCTTATTGAAGACTTAAGATGCTAATCCCTAGGTATTGAGTTATTACATTTCTATTTTTATAATAGTGTTTTCCTTATTGGTTGAATACACCCTTTAATGGTTGGATAGGCCCTTTAATTGTAATTGTACCACTTGTCTTCTATATATACCAAGGAGACCTAGTTTTAGAGATCATCTCATCTTGTAAATTATTTATATTGTAAAATGAGGTTTCCCCCACAAAGAGGATTCTCATTCATTATTCTCTTTCATTCTCAAGGCATGGATTTATATCTCTTTCTTTTTTTATGCTACTTGGGTATTTGGTGCATAACATTTGGTATCAGAGCATACAATCCTTGGGTTTGGCTCCTTCAAACGAGTCATCTTGGTATTTTCACTATAAATTTTATTATGAAAAATTCTAAACCATGAAACTTTTGTCAAACTGAGGAGACACAACTAAGAACCTATGGTATAAGTTTTAGGTTTTTGTTCACTACAACTTTAGATATATAGGCCGTGGAAATAAGGGTTTTTGACTAGTCCTAAAATTTGTCTCAAATGCGTCATCTTGAAATGTTAGCTATAACTTTTTTTTTGGATGTTTCATATAGTGAAAGTTTTAGGAGACTACAAAGATAGAGTGAGAGTACTTATGGTAAAAATTTCATATTCTGGTTAACTATACTTTTGAATATGCATGCTATGGAAGTTAGGGTTTCTGACTAGTCCTAAAACTAGTCTCAAACATGTGTTTTGGGTAAAACAATCATATTGGATTCTAGAAAGATCCAAATTGAGTGCCACTAGTTGTATTGAATAGAGTGTAGATTATAGTGTTTTAAAAAATTTGTAAGTAGGTATGGAAAATTGGACACATGGTAGTCTGTACAAGTTCTCTCTCTTGAAAGGGCCAAAATCAACAAGTTTTGGGGAAGTTGCCATAAATTTTTCTTGGCACATTATACTTTAGTCAAACTTATGGCATTGTAGAGAAGACATATCAAACTACCAAAAAATGAAATTTTAGAGTTAGAGGTGTATACATTTCATAGTTATTGTAACATCCCCAGTTTTAAACCCTGCAAATTATAATGTAATTGTGTAACTATCATTTAGACTGGTGAGCCAATATGTTTGGGAAAAGAGATCGTGTTGATTAATATGGACAACGATCGAACTATGTACTATGTACATTAAAATTATTAATAAAATGATAATCACTCACTACAATATGAGAGGAATGCTAACTATGGGGGAATATGATTCCAAAAGAGAGGGGGCTAGAGGGGGTTTTATTCATGGGTTTTAAATCCCAAATCTTTTCCGTAAGTTTTATTGCTGAGTGAACCTTCTATTTGTTGTTGAGTGTTCCCAAAGCCAATCATTGAATTCATGTAAGAGGGTGGGTGTGAGAAGTCACATCCCATAGTTATTGGGAGAGTGGGGTTGAAGTGCATTCATCCTTGGGAAGAGTGTGAGTCAATAAAGCATGAGAGAAGAAGGAAATTCGAATTAAAAAATAGGACAATTTTTACATGCAAATTTTGGTCAACAAAAGAGTAGTTGAGTGTTGGGAAGCAAGGATGATTTTAAGGATGGAAATTTATATTAAAATGTAGAAACATGGGCTAATATTACTAGTCCTTAATATGCAAAATGTGAAATGTTTGGCGATAGTTTTGTAAAATTATTCAAATTTCAAAGTATTTTATATACTTTCTATACACTTTTGGCGATTTTTAAGGTAAAATAATTTTATTCTATGGAATTTGGGCGAATTGTTTTTAGAAAAAATGGAAATTGGCGAATCGTTTTTTGGGAAAACCATGGAAAATTAGCCCATTTGCAAAATTAAAATCATGTATGCTAGGAAGAGCACTAGCCATGATGTGGTTTAAGGAAGCCATTATTAGGCTGTGTTTATGTTGGAAATCTGGCATGTGTGCTTGTAAAACGGGTTGTAATCTTGTCGTGTGTTTCCTATTGAGGAAATGGCTTGAGAGCCTTTTGAAGGATGTTGTGAGCACTCCTAGAAAAACTGAGAATTCATAGAGTCCCCAGTTGAGATATTCCTGGCCAACCAAGTGCACTAGAAGCCCTGATAAATGAATGGTACAACTCAATGGACTAAGAGTAGTGAAGGGGGTACATTACTTGTTTTGTGCAGGTTGTGGGGAAGATAGTTGATGGATTAGAACTATTGTGGGAGTAGAACCTGGGTTTTGGGGTTTTGAGTGAGGAGAGTGGAAAACCAATAGAGACATACCTCCTCATGGACTCATAGCATCAGCTTGGGGGTGGCTTGTTGTTGAGAGAAAATGAACAACAAGCCTATGGCTAGGAGGAACATCCTTCGTACGCAGCTAGTTGTTTATTTTTATAAACAAATATTTTTGTTGTTGTTTTTACTATGATTATTTTGTTTTGTAAATGTTAATTTGAATGCTGTTATGTTTGTTGGATATGCATGAGTTCATGATTTTTATTATGTTATTAGTTTCTTGAGTTAATGAACATGTTATTTTGCTATAATTTTTATGGGCCTGCTACCTCTTGGTTTATTTTATATGTATGGGGAATTATAATTTTAGTTTCAATAAGAGGGTACACTATAGATTGGTATCATAGCTTAAGTTTCAACAATGAGCTTGTATGGGCCAAGAGCCAGCATGAATTGGGAGAATTCCTTGTTGCATATTTCGTTCTGTAAAGAATTTGGGGGAAAATGGTGGACCAGAGTGAAATCCCCAAATTTATGGGTAGATTCGAGTTCAAATTTATTCAAAACTGTCGAAGGGAAGATTTATGACATCGATTTGCAGGTTGTAGAGTTAAAAATCCACCCCAAACAGTTGAATTATGTGTTTTCAAGGAAACTATGAAGTTTAAGTGAAGTGACAACCTAGATTAATCCAACCTCAAAATCAACAGTTGATATATGTCCACAAAATCCAAAAAGGGAATTCCTGATAGGCTTTTGGAAATTGGGTTTTGGAAAAATCCTAAGGCGGGGCATGAGGTTAAGTTTCAAGGGAGTAACCCGATGGTGTTAGCTCGAAAGAACAAGATTCGTTGATTATCATCACTCTCATCTATTAGATCTTTTGGAGAGATTATTTTCGGGAATTTGTTGGGTATGTGTTATATTCTTTACATGTGTGTGTGTGGGCGCATCAGATTTGACAACTGCGTTTGACGATCCCAAATTCCTTCTCCCTTTGTGTCGTGTGCGTCGGGTGCTTTCCTGGGGGGGCCCCAACGAGAGTTAGGATTCCCCCCCCTTGGTTACGCGTAGCACCACAAATATTTTGGGCGGTTTTTGCTATTTTAGCGGATTTTGCTATTTTAGAGGATTTTGCTATTTTTAGTGATTTTCTAAATTAATCCTGGATTAAGGGATTTGGGTTTTGGTAGGTACGAAATACCTAAAATATTTTATATATTGTATTGTGAATGGTGAAATTAATACAATGAAGAGTTGAAAGGTTCGACCCCAAGGAGCGCTGGTTTTCTCCCGGTTAAGGGTTTCCAACGTAAATCTCTGTGTACTGTGTGTATGAGCCATTGATTAATTTTTTTTTCTTAATAATCTATCTGCATTTCTTTACTTCATAGGTTTAAAACTTACATGTGATATCAGAGCCATTTTTGGCTTCAGGGGGACACCTTTGTTGCTGAGGGTTTGGCTCGGTCTTGATAGATCAAGTTTATCTTGGGTCTATCATAAACCTGGTTTCAGTGGGAGATTTTGCAGTGGTGATTCGAGTGTAGAAAGAGGAATGGCGTGCTCTTCTAGAATCGAGATAGAGAAGTTCAACGGTAAAAAAATTGAGTCATGGAAGCTCAAGATGGAGGACCTTCTTATAGATAAAGAACAATGGATTGTTGTGGATCTTGGTACACATCCTACTTGTACGTAGTCTACTAGCACACAGTCTACTGTTACACAATATTCTGGTACACAAACTACTAGTACACAACCTACTTGTATGTCGAAGGAATATTGAGAGAAGTTGGATAGAAGAGCAAGGAGTACTATTCGACTCTGCTTGGAATATTCGGTGTTGTTGAATGTCTCAAGAGAATCTACAGGAAAGGAACTATGGGATAAGTTAGGGAATTTGTATCAATCAAAGTCCCTGGTGTTAGGGTCCTATAATCATAGGTGATTTGATTATTTAGCTATCTATTTGGCATTACTCTCATGATGAAGACATCTGGCTTGTTGGGCTCGGTTGATTTCACTTATCCCTCTATCCATTTCGCCTGATCCTTCATCACCCTCCCGCACCCTTCATTTCTTCACCCCTCCACCAATGTCGTCCCTACATGAATAAACAAGCTTAGGATAAAAAAACATTAGGTTAATAATAAATGGTTAGTAGTATTTTTCATAATAATTAGCTTAGTAAAGTTAGTTTAATTAGATTAGTATAGTTATATTAGTAAAACTAGGTTAAGGTTGTTAATAATAAATTAATTACTAATTAATTAAAACCTAGGCTTGTAACTAATTAACAATAATTAAACTAAAAAAACAAAACCTAAAAAACAAAACAATATAAAAACATAAAACATATAAACAATAAAATAAAAGTAAAACAAAAATAAAATACAAATAAAAACAAACTAAATAATTAAAACATTTAAAACATATATAAAAATACATAAAACAAAAAATGAAAATAAAAAACACGTAAAACATTAATAAAACAAAATTTAAATAAGAATAAAACAAAGTTTAAATAAAATAAACATAATAAATAAAACACGTAATAAACATTAAAACAAATTAAATAAAAAATTAAAAACTATTAATAAAACAAATAAACTTTAACTTACGTACATATCCCCCAAAAAATAAATCAACACCCGTAAGTGGTTTTCAATTAGATACTTGTCACCACCAGGTGTTACCAGACCCCCCCCCCCTAATACCACTTACCACCCTAGGGGTGGTTCGGAATACCACCATCCCCTCTAAAAACCACCTTCTCCCAAAATCAAAAGCCATTTTGTTGGCACAGTTTGACCACATGTCTTCCGAGAGCGTTTCCAGGCAAACCAGAAGATATTTTCAAAAAATGAGAGAGGTTTCTCTCCAAAACAGGCTTAAGAACAATAACCTCTCTCAGGTTTTGTACAAGTATCAGGAATTGGGAAAATCAAAGCCATCTCTGAGCACTATTTTTCAGGTTTCCATTTTTCCTGTTTTTGTCATGTTTTTGCGGAAGATGTTTTGGAAAGATGGAGATGAATTTGGAAAAACCGAGATAGGTTTTTACTCAGGAAAGACTCATATACAATAAAATCTTATAGTTTTTGCACAACTATCATATTTTTGGATATACAAGTGTCTGAGTTGTCCCCCATTTTCAGTAGTTCGACCCTATTTTCATGCAGACAGTTCATAACTTTGAGGGATTTGTTTCTATTTTTGGCCAGGTTGTTGAATTCGACCTCCTGATCCCAGGGGATAATTTTTCTATATATTTTTATAATTCTAATGTAAAAGGGTTGGTCAGTTGAGACCTGTTTGTATAATAGGATCCAGATTGTAAATCAGCTCACAGAGGCTCATGTGTTCATCAATCCAATAATACAGTCACAACAGTTACAGGATTCATGTGTCAATCTTGGTGGTGAAGTGTTTTTATTCACCGTAATTTGTTTCCATTGTATTTCTTAAGTTATTCGTATTCTGAATTATGCTAAGAGGTTTAAAGAACAAAATTTATTGAGACATACACTCTGTTTATGGCTTTGACATAATTATCAATATTTTTTGCTCAATGGTTAATTCCAGGATTCTTGATTTCCTTGTTATTACCTGGTCCTCTCATCTTCTCCTCAAAATCCAAAATCAACCTCAAAGAATCCAACAAGAGTTCCTACCTTTCCCTGTAGGGCTATATTTATAATTTGTCTTTGATTGGACTCCAGCTTGTGACTCCATTACCCAATGGCCTATTTTCTTTGATCCAACCAAACCATTTAAAAAACCAAACCCTGTACTATCATACCTAGCCTAAAATTCCCAACAAAGAAAGCTAAATCATATGGAGAGATCCCTCTATGAGTCTTGGAGGGCTAGATTCTTGACCCCAAAGTGGTTTTGTGGTTACCTTTGCCCATTTCTTCTTCAGACCGAGAAATGACAGAGTGATAACACCTGGTAAACAAGTTGTTTCTTCGAAAGAACTTGTATAATCTTAGAATGGAAGATGGAGATTTTGTGACAGAACATCTAAATGCCTTCAATACTCAAGTAAGTCAACTTGTCTATATTAATATTACGATTGCAGAAGAAGATAAGTGTATTACGTTGTCATGTTCTTTTCCAGATTCTTGGAATAATCTTGTTCTAGCAATTGGTAGTACCACTTAATCTACTTTGAAGTTTGAGGATGTAGTTGCATCCTTGTTATCTGAAGAGATGAGGCGAAAAAACATGGATGGTCAGAGAATAGATTCTTTATATGTAAGAGGTCGTACCCAAGACAGGAATCATGGGAAGTGTTCTGGGGGGAGATCTAAATCTAAAGGTAGATATAAGTCTCTCAGAAAATATTTGAGGAAATGTTGGAAGTGTGGTAAAGCAGGGCATTATAAGAAAGATTGCAAGTCTAAGAAGGTTGATAAACCAAAGGGATCTGATAATGCCTCTTCCACAGAGGAAAAAACCTCCACTGAAGAAGGAGGTGATGTTTACTTGACATCTACAAATACACCTGCAGACCATGGTGTATGTTTGATCGACTCAAGTGCATCATATCACATGAATCCTCACATGGAGTGGTTCTGTGAATATGAAAAATACGATGGTGGTGATGTATTCCTAGGAGATGAATCGATAGCCTAAATCATGGGACGTGGAAGGGTTAAGTTGTAGGTAAAAGATGGAAGGATTAGAAATATCCCTAGGGTTATGCACATTCCAAAACTAGCCGGGAGCCTAATATCTGTAAGCAAGTTGGATGATGCAGGTGAGGATACTGTATTGGAAAAGGGAAATTGAAAAATGGTACGAGGAGGAATGGTGTTGATGAGGGGAATTTGGTGTGGAACTTTGTACAAGTTGTTGGGAAGCACTTATACTAATGGGTGTAACAGTTTTGTTGTCTCTGAGAAGATAAATAAAGAAGACAAGACAAATATTGTCTGTGGAAAGAAGACCATGTTGTGGCATCAAAGACTGGGGCATATTAGAGAAAAGGGCCTTCGAACACTACACAATAAAGGTATGGTTGAAGGTATGTCTAATTGCACTCTGGATTTTGATTTCTGTGAACATTGCATATATGGTAAAAAAAATCGAGTAATATTCCCATCCGATGCTACAAGAGCAAAGGGGATGTTAGAGTTGATACACAGTGATGTGTTTGGACTTGTGCTTGTTCCATAACTAGGTAAATCTGTGTATTATGTTTCATTCATAGATGATTTATCAAGGAACACATGGATTTATTTTATTAGAAATAAATCTGATTTATTTGATAAATTTAAAGAGTTTAAGGCTCTGGTAGAAAATCAGACAGAGAAGAAAATAAAGGAATTGAGGACAGATACTGGTGGATAATTCTGCAGAAATGATTTCAAAGAATTCTGTAAGAAGTGTGGTATAGAAAGGCAGAAGAATACTCCATACACACCTCAGTAGAATGGAGTTGTAGAAAGGATGAGCATGACACTGATGGAAAAAGAAAGGATCATGCTTAGTGGTTCTAAGTTAGGACATGAATTATGGGTAGAGGTAGTGGGTACAACATGTTACCTAGTCAATCGATCACCCTCATCAATGCTGGATTATAAAACTCCACATGAGGTATGGACTAGTAAGAAACCCTCTCTTGAACATATCAGAGTGTTTGGTTGTGATGCTTATGTACATGTTCCAAAGGAAAATAAGATTACATTGGATAATAAAGCTAAAAAGTGTATCTTTATTGGTTATAAATATGGTGTGAAAGGTTATAATATTTGGAACCCAGAAACTAAGAAGATTTTTTACATTCAAGACTTTGTTTTTAGAGAAGTGAAAGATGTTCCCAAATAGGAATTCCTACCAAGGAGAGAAGAACCTAAGAAAATAGAGTTTGAGTTGGATGATGCAAAATCTGAATCAACTGAAGAATATGAAGTAGAAGAAGAAGAACCTCATACCCCAGTATTGAGGAGATCAATGAGGGAAAGGAGGCAACCAGAAAGGTATAGTCCACCCGATTTTTGTTCTAATTTTTCTTTACCGATTACTGATGATGATCCTAGAACTGTCAGGGAAGCAGTGAATTCAAAGGTTAGTAAACTCTGGAAGAAGGCAATGGTTGAAGAAATGGATGCCTTGGATAAGAATGAGGCATGGGATCTAGTTGAGTTGTCAGCTGGAAGAAATTTTGTTGGTAGCAAATGGTTGTTTAAGAAGAAGTTTAATGTAGAAGGAAAAGTGGACAAATACAAAGATCAGTTAGTAGAAGAAGGTTATTCCCAGGTAGAGGGAATTGACTTTGGTGAGATTTTTTCTCCTACTGCCAAGTTAACTTCTATTAGATTTATTTTATCTATTGTTGTTTCCTTTTATCTTAAAGTGGAACAGATGGATGTGAAGACAACATTCCTACATGGTGATCTGGAAGAATAAATCCACATGAAGCAGCCATAAGGATTTGTAGTGAAGGGGAAGAAAGAGCTGGTTTGTAAGCTAAAGAAGTCACTATATGGTCTGAAGCAATCGCCTAGGATGTGGTACCAAAATTTTGATGCATACATCCTTGGATTGGGATTTGTGAGAAGTAGGGATGATCACTGTGTATATTCCAAGAAGGTTGGTAATTACTTCATTTATGTAGTGTTGTATGTTGATCACATGTTGCTCGTAGGAAATAACATGGATGTTATCGAGGAGGTGAAATCACAGCTATCCTCCAAATTTGACATGAAGGATCTCGGTGCTGCTAACATCATTCTCAGAATGAAGATTAAAATAGATCATGCAAACATGAAACTCTGGTTGAATCAGAGAAAATATGTTGAGACGATATTGCAGAGGTTTAATATGCATGGATGTAAATCAATCAAGGTTCCTATTCCTATAGGGGTAAATTTATCTGCAGATCAGTGTCCCAAGACATAGGAAGAAGAAGAGGACATGTCCCATGTTCTGTATGCCAGTGTAGTTGGTAGTTTGATGTATGCAATGGTTTGTACTAGACCAGACATTGCACATGCAGTGGGAGTTTTGAGCAGGTATATGTCAAAACTAGGGAAGGATCATTGGACAATAGTAAAGAGGGTCTTCATGTATTTGTGTGGCACTACCAGTTATGGATTGTGCTACCAAGGAAGACCAGGATTGGACAAAGTGTTGGACATACATGGGGTTGTTGATGCAGACTGGGTTGGAGATCTGGATTGTAGAATATCTACAAGTGAGTATGTGTTTAACCTATTTGAAATATCAATCAGTTGAATGAGAAAAAGACAGGTTGTAGTGGCACTCTCAACTACAAAAGTTGAATACATGGTAGCCACTCATGCAAGAAAGGAAGAAATGTGGTTACAGAGAGTGTGTTCAGGTATTGGGTTGGTACAAAAATCAATGAGATTAGATTGTGACAATCAGAGTGTAATATTCCTGGAAAAGATCCCTTCTTATCATTTGAAGACAAAGCATATTGATGTTTAGTATCACTTTGTGAGAGACATGGTTGAAGAAAAGAAGGTGTCACTGGAAAAGGTTGACACTTTGAAGAATGTTGCAGATTCATTGACAAAGTCTATGAGCATAGAGAATTTTTCCTGGTGTAGAGTAAAAATGGGTATTGCTTCCCTGGATTGTTGACTTTGTAATCCTGTGAACCCCTGTATGCAAAGAAAACAACAAGTGGGAGAATATTGGGTATGTGTTATATTCTTTGCATGTGTGTGTGTGGGCGCGTCAGATTTGACAACTGCATCTGACGATCCCAACTTCCTTATCCCTTTGTGTCATGAGAATCAATCATTTTCCTGGGTGGTTCCCAGGGGGGACAAAATTTGCCCCCCTTGTTACGCGCAGCATTTGGGGAAGCTCCCCGAAATTATTTTTGGGTAGTTTTTGCTATTTTAGTGGATTTTTCTATTTTTAGAGGTTTTCTAAATTAATCCCGGATTAAGGGATTAGGGTTTTGGTAGCTATAGAATACCTAAAACATTGTATATATTGTATTGTGAATGGTGAAATTAATACAACGAAGAGTTGAAAGGTGTGACACCAAGGAAGACTGACTTTCTCTTGGTTAAGGGTTTCCAACATAAATCGCCATGTACTGTGTGTATGAGCCATTGATTACTTTCTGTTTTTCTTAATAATATGTATGCATTTATTTACTTCACAGGTTTAAAACTTATAGAAGTATGGGGGTGATTTTATTTTCTAAATAAGTTCATTCAATCAAGTTAATTTTAGAGCAATTGTAATTTTTGTGAAGATCTAGACCATCATATGTGAGAGATGTCAGTCATTAGATCCATCGGAAAAGAGGCTTTGAAACTATCCATTCAGAAGCTCTAGTGGAGGTGTTGTGTTTCCGAAGAAGATTGTTCAACTTAGGTAATTGTCATGAAATTTGGGAACCCATTATGATCAAGGTCATTGGTCAACATGATTTTTGACCGTCCAATCTATCGAATGAGCATGTTGTCTCATAAGGGCCGAGGGTGGAAGATAATTCCACACCATCTTGTCATGTTAGTACACACGTCGAAGGACACATTAGCAAGGGTAGGTGAATCATAGAGTGTCATGTGGTAGTTGGATATAGGTGAGACTACAGTGGATTTCGGTAAAGGTAAAGGCTAGATATTTACGAATAAATATTGAATTCATGATAGGTGTCGAGGAATATCTTGATCGTCCATGGAAGATTGAGGTCAGGAGGTTCTATTCGGGAGACCATTGCCAGAAGACTTGAGCTAGGAAAAAATTATTGAAGGAGTGAGCTAGAGGAATAAGTCTGATAGGCTTCAGACTTCAGATTTTAGAAGAGTTTGTGTGCAAGAAAGTGCCATTTTGAGTGGGACTTCCCGATAGTGCAAGCACGATAGATTTTCATACTGTAGTTTTTAGAAAGGATATACCAAGGGATAAGTCTGATAGAGAGGGTCTGATATTGTTCAGAATTAAGGTTTCAGAAGGATATGTGAGTGTGGGGAAATTTATTCTTCCCATTGGGAAAATTCCATGAGAAAGAACCTGATAGGCTTGCAAGAGGCTTTACCGATGACCGATGGAGGAGATTAATGGATGGTGACATGGCCAAATCAAATTATGACACGTGGAATAGACATACATGTTCCATGCCATGTCAACAGAATTTCCTAGAGTCAAGCATAGGTCATTTTGATGGGTTGTTGCAGTGGTAAATTAGTGAAATTCCATAAAAAAAATCATATTTTAAAGGTATTGAACTTGCAGGGGGATTTTGAGGGCCTAAACAACATTTTTAGGTAGTCAAAATTAAGAGAAATGTGTATACCTTTGGTCCAAAAAGTATTTGTAACTTAAATGAAAGAGTTCAGTGAGAGATTTCCAATGATCTATTTTGGGATCAAAACAAAGATTGTATGAGAAAGTTACAGTTGAAACAATGCAAGGTGTATTTTCAGCCCCAGATTACTTCCAAAGAGCATAATGCCATGATCATAAGACAGTTTGCGACATATGAGCAATCTATGGAAATCCCATGGACCATAGAAGACATCCATGGAACCATATTTGTAATATATGCACCTTATATTATACAAGATGGAAGAGAAGACACACATAGCATAGAGTAACAAAATGGGAAACAAGTCTAAACTTCTACAAGCCATAACTATCAGTCTGGAGCCCATATGAAGGTGAAATTTTGATAGAAAGTTCACAAATAAGGATTGAAGATACGTTTTTGGAATTCTGGTAAAATTGAAAAGGATTTGGCATAGGGATCTTAAACATAGCTAAAAAATAAGTTAGGAGAAAGTGCAAAAGAACAAAGTTGTCATTTCCAAATTGTTGCAGATTTTGACTGGAGAATCGGTTTGACAATATAAGAGTTGTTGTGATTTCAATGTCAACATTGTTATGTTTTTGGAATTCTGGTAAAATTGAAAAGGATTTGGCATAGGGATCTTAAACACGACTAAAAAATAAGTTAGGAGAAAGCGCAAAAGAACAAAGTAGTCATTTCCAAATTGTTGCAGATTTTGACTGGAGCAACAATTTGACAATATAAGAGTTGTTGTGATTTCAATGTCAACATTGTTATCTGTGTCACATAGAAAATGTTCCTTGGTTCCCAATATATTTACCTATGTAAGTGGAAAATTTTGGTGTTTGAGATTATTTGCACCAGGGAGAAAGGTGCCCAAAAGGGGCAAATTGGCAATATTCAACCGACTATAAATTTTTTCTTAGTGCTTAAAATTGAGAAAGAAAATAGTCATTCAAAATATATTAGATAGGAGAATCCATATATACACTTGCAATTTAGTTTTGAGTCAAAGAATTCTCAAGGGATCAGAAAGAAGGTGGCTGGTGGTCTTGAAGGACACAATTGCATAGAAGTGGGAGTTCCTGGAAGCTATAACTTTAAGCTCATAGATCCAATAAAGGAATGAGTATAACTGTTGGAAATTTAATGCAAAGGAAAAAATTATAGAAGTATTTAATCCTTTGAGAAAAGGGAAATTTGAATTCTTTGAATCATGAAATGGTTTAATGTGAAAGTTTTCCAAATAACCCCTAGTTTTGGAAAAATAATCCTAGATATCAAAGGTGAAGGCTAGATGCTAGTGTTAGGTAAAGAAGAGTTTAGATTCTCGTAATGATACCTATGCAGTGGTGTAAAGTAAATTTTGGAAGTGCAACCACTTGGCAATAAAGGGAGTGAGTTTTAACAACAAGGTATTGTTTACGAGTAGAGAAACACTTAAGAGAGTGTTATTCAAAGGGCCTATTAAAAATATGATCAGACATCTTAAATAAATACTATGGGTTTGTTGTAAATTACAAATCCAAGGTCCAATGGACAAATAAGTGAAAATCTATAGGACATGTAATGAAGGGTTGACAAAAGACTTGGGAAGAGCAGAGAAAGGTTTATATTTAGCTGCTACAGAGTCTGAATGGTTTGCAAAGGAAAATCAACAAAAATTATCACATGAAACATGAAGCTAGCAAGTAAAAAGTGTCATTTGCACACAAAAGGAGTTAAAGAGGACTCCATAGCCTTGAAGGTAGAATGTAGTGAAGGTGGAAAACTTGCTACAAGAGAAGAGAAATGATATCATGAGGTGAGGTGTTATTCATGGACTGGGTGAGCCATCTATATGTGAAAGCATAAGAATGATAGAAAAAGGAATGGTTAGTTATGACTTAGCTACTTGTATATAAAGTACTTGGAGCAAGAAATATGCCTCTATTATCAGAGTTCACATTTGAAGCAGGGTATATGTGAAAATGAAAGAATGTGACTTTCCATTTGGAGTAGAGTGGTCTTGAGTGGCCAAGAATTACTTCACCATGAATCACTCAATGAAGTGAAGAGAGATATTTAAAATTGAGCAAAGCCATGGATAGAAAAAGATGACATAAAAGAAACATTTCATTATGTTGAAATGTCAATCAATGAGGTTGATTTCAAGACTGGTGGTCAAAGAAATGGAGAGTGGTTAATTATTTTGTAGTGTTGATATTGAGCTGGAGTAGTGCATGTTACAACATTATGAATATTGAAAATTTCAGACAAAATAAAGTTGGGACAATATTCTCTACATAAAGGAAGAAGTTGTGAGATGGTAGCTACTAATAAGACATATTGTTTAGAAATGCATGATCACCAAGATGGATTTGGATGGAAATGGTTCATATCAGGGAACATTGGTGCACAAATGAGTAGAATGGAAATGCATAGGGCAGTGAGGATCTACAGGAATTCAAGGACAACCATCTACAACAACAATAAATAAATAAATTAATTAAGTTGAAATAAATATGCATTGGAGTGCATCATGGAAATGGTGCATGATGCATATAATAAAACTAGAACGCATATACATGAAGTAGGCATGAGGATATTAAATGCATGATGCATATTGATGTGAATTTGTGCATGTGGACATGTATAACATTTAAACATGCTTGTATATTGAGAGTAGTCTGCTTATATATATGAAATAATGAAAATATGATAATTGGGTATGACTAATGATGGATTGTGTAACCAGGGAAATTATTATAACACAATTGAATATGTTGATGATATTGTTGCATATGAAATCCGTCCATATGAATACAAAGGGGGATGGTAAGAATGTTGACCAAGAGAATTGGTGAAGGGAGCCAGTGAGCTTCTACAAAATATCAGTTGATCAGGCAGCATCAATGAATGTAATAACAACCATGGAAGTATGCATTTGGGGTTGTTTATGATGCATGAATGCTGAAGGGAATTGAGGTAAGAATTCCATCAAATAATTTTTAATATTGGAAATGGTGTGTAAAGGAAGAGGGCCTTGAATATACAAATTTTATTGATAATTGAATACATTTATGTAAATTGTTTTTGCATATTTTGTTATATTGGTTATGAGATCATAATCAGGTCAAGTTGGGAGACCATTCTTGTTATAACAATGAATTCCATTAGAGATGGACATGTGTGAGGCCATGATGTGGTTCGAAATGGAAGGAGATATAGTGTCATACAAGTGTGTAATGGTCTTCCCTTGTATAACCGGTGTTTGGAATGCAACCTTATTTCCAACACGAGAGAGCACTAATAGAATTGTGTTCCTAGTATTGTGTATGGGTCGAAGAGGAAGGTATCCAAATGATCGAGAAAGTAATTGGGGAAGAGTTTGGATGATGTGTTGAGGCGTGGGGTATACCTTCCAACTCACATGGTGGAATACATGACATAGATATATGGTATTTCATAGTCAATGGAAGGATGCATTGTGTAGATGTGGCCATGAGTATTGGCACATTGGTTTTAATTATTGGTAAAGTTTGATTGCATTAAGAAAAGTTGGGTGTGCTAATAATGCATGTACAATGAATGATAGTTTCATTCCAACTAATATGATTAATAGTTTAATCCCATTTAATATGCATAATGGATGGAGATGATTGAATTATTGGTAATATACAATTCTAAGTCCACTTCATGAGTTGTTATAAATGTGCATGAATACTAACAATTGGTTTGGTTGCATGACAGTCAAGAAAATGTATGAAAAATGGTCTTGGGTATGGAAATGGTGTAAGCCCATGAACAAGACTGATGTCTATTGCTGCTGCAAGAGACAAAATTATTAGCAAAAATCTCATGTTTGGGAAAAAAAAAAATTCATGTATAAGACAGATTTTGAAAATTAATAATAAAAAAATGTTATATTGATATCTCATGATGATTGTATGTGTGTGATACAAATGAGATAATGGCTATTGAAGCTGGGAATATTAGGAAGAAGGCTTGTAACATCCCGATTATAACCCTTATAAATTATAATGTATTATGTAAATATGACTTAGGCTGGTGAGCCGGTAAAGTTGAAAAGGGGCCAGAGTGCCTAGGAAATGTAACACTTCCTATACATTAATAAAATACATCGTTGGTTGCAAGACCGATAAGGACAAAAGAGATAGGGGGCTATGATTCCACGAGAGAGGGGGCTTGAGGGTATAAGTGTTGTTATTATTATTTTATTTACCGATAATTGATTTTATGGAGAAGAGGGGGTAACATGAGCTTCTTGGGAGGGAGGCCATGTGGCTCTTGTTTTCATGTAATTATTTAAACATCCCCTGGGGGATGTTTTGGGGTCGTTCTTCCCTTGGTTCGTCCTCTTCTCACTAGTTCACTCATTCGTCTTCCTCTTCATTCACTACTGCTAGTTCATGTGCTCTTGGGCCGAGCATGGAAATGAATGGCAGGAAGAGGAGAGCCATCGTTGAATGACTATAATGATTTACTGATCATTCCCGGAGGGAATGGATGCTTGTGTGCATGAACTTGATGGAAATTTAGATGGAACTGTCCACAACTGAGAGTCCTTGGAATTTCCAGTAGGAATATTTCTTGACCAGTAGCATTGGAGCCCTGGAGAGAAATGGAACAACCTCAGGGACTGCATGGAAGAGAAAGGTGTTCATTTCTTGGGGTTGTGCAGGCTGAGGAGGAAAGAGAGCTGGAAATTAGGATTGTTGTGAGGTTGGGAAACCTGAGAGCTACTTAGCCAACTACTGTGTATTTAGACTTGGCTTAGGACCCGGCCTTGTGGATTCATAGCCCTGGCTCGGGGGTGACCTGTTGTCGAGAGTAAATGAACAACAACATCTATGGTTGGGCGGAATGTCCTTGGTCTGCAACTAGTTGGTGAACGTTTACTTGCAAAGATAAGTGCTCTCTATGTTTTCTGTTTAATGTATTCCACTATGTATTTAATTATCTCTGAGATATGTATTCTAATGTGCATGTCTGCTGGTTATTTGTTGTGCATGGCACGTTGTTTATCTCTTTTATGCTGTGACATGGATATTGTCTTATGCATGTGTTGTGCATGATTCTAACATTGTTGAGAAGTACTTTTTTTTTTGAATTAGAGATCAGAGAACCGAGTCTTGGGACTGCAACATGCCTAGCCTACGGGTGGTTGGGTGTGTTGTATCTTGTTTAAGTGGCGTAGCCCAGCCTCAGGGTGGTCGGGTATGTTACAGATTGGTATCATAGCTTCTGGTTGAAACATCGGGCTGGTATGGGTTGGGTCTGTTGGTCAGAGTCTCGTGGTTGAGATCAAATTCTGACTGTGAAGTTGAAAATCTCAGGAGGAATGGCATTGAAGAATATACATAGGAGTTAGATTATCAGAGATCAGTTGTAAGGGGTTCGAAGGATCATGACCGTACCCCTTCAAATTCGAGAGCGATCACCACTATAGGATCAGGAGAGATCCAGGATTGTTGGATCAAAGGACAGGTGAACAGGGGTCGTCCAATTTAAAGGAAGCAAGGGTTAAGGTCACAACCGTCGGATCCCATGGGAGAGAGAGATCAATGGATAGGAGGCATTGCGGGGAACCTGCAATCCAAACCATGGTTTCAACAAGGGGTTATGTGTCAGCATCAGGAGAACCGCGGGGAGAAAAGTGGGTTACTCCAAACCGCTAATGTGTGCCCCTGTAAATTGAAAGGCATGCAGTGATGTGACATGTTAGTACTTGAGCAACGAACCTCCAAAGAGTAGAAGTAGCCAGGGACCGTCGATATGTAGGAGGACACGCGTCAACTGATCGTGTGCTCTAGGTGAAAGCACTCTGGGAAAAGGCGAGCAAGGAGAAGTTGAGAATTGAGATTTTCGGACGCCAGAGATTTGAAGTGAATTACAGCCTCCGATCCAGGAGGGTGTGTGACAAAAATCCACGTACTTCATGGAAAAGTGAAGGTTGTGAGTTGATTTCTCCGAAGTACGAAGACCCAAAGATATCATAGCCGTCGATCTGTGGGAAACACGCGTCAGTAGATCGCGAGATTCAGATAAAAACATTTCGGAAAAAGTTGAATTTTGAGTTTTCCGAAGTCCGAAGGCCCGAAGGAATTGTAGCCGCTGATTCTTGCAGTGGTAACTTTCGAAGTCCCAAAGTCCGGGGTTAATATGGTCCATTCGATAAGGGAGACACATGGCGATAGTTTGGCCGGTTCGGGAAATCAAAGTTCAGGAGAATTGGAAGTGTGCTAGTGTGGAAACTCCCGAAGTCTCGAAGCCCAAAGAGTTGAAGTGGTCGGGCACGATGATGTCACCAATAGGTGATGTGGACCCCGAAATTTCCGAAGTGACGTGGCTTGCGGAAGTCACTGGGGATGACGTGGAAACATGGGATGTGCGCCATGTGTCAGTAAGTTTTGAGCATGCAGATGATTGAAATGTCAGATATGATGTGACACATGTCACACGCTTGATTGGACCAGATTGAAATTTCTGAAGTGACGTGGCGATGGATAGTGGACTCTGGAGAAATTACTATAACAGTTTTCAGTTGAGATTTGAAACTCCCGAAGCCCGGAGAGCCGGAGACCCGAAGTAAACATCGAGTGTTGGATCATCCGAAGTAGACCTGAACCATTAGATCAGGAGAACAGGTGGCGTGAAGCTGTGGATTCCGGATAAGGACCCGAAGTAAATGTCGAATTTCAGATCATTCGAAGTAGACCTGAACTGTTAGATCAGGAGAACATGTGGCATGAAGCTATGGATTCCGAGTAAGGACCCGAAGTAAATGTCTATTGTTGGATCGTCTGAAGTAATTCCCCACCGTCTGATTCAAAAGGATGCGTGGCAGAATCCCGTGTATCTCGAGGGAAGTAAATTTTGAGATTTGAGAATTTCGAAGTCCGGAATTTTGAAACGACCACAGCCATCGATCTGGGAGAGGTAAATCTAAATTGTTGGTTCCCAAGAGGTAGATATCGATCGTCCATTTAGAATTGTTGTCAATATCACGAGTTCAACGATCACCTCACAATGTAGGGATGGGAGGTGCTCGGGCTTTACGAAGTTGAAGGCAGGCCACAATCAAGACCACGGTTTTGGAAAAAGGACACGTGGTGTCTCAAGGTGAATTGCGGGGTGAAAATTAGTTTAGTTCCAAACCACCTTCGAGCGTGGTTGCAATCATGCATCTACGTGAGGTCACCTCCTAAGGTCACATCTAAGGAGGGGCCAAGAGAAAAAGGAGCTAGCACCAACTCTGAGATTTTTCGCAAGGGCGAAGGAGAAGGTCGCGGGGGCCATCGGACCTATGCCAGAAAGCCGGAAGGGCCTGTGTTTAGATACAGAATGATACCATCAAGGATTCAGAGAGCCAATTCAGCTCATGATTGAAGACCGTTGACCGGGAGGTCGCGCAACCTTAGGAGAAGGGGGCCTGCATTAAGAAACAAAGGGAAAAGAAGAGGCAACACTCAAATCAATAAGCCTGTGGTTTTGCGCATATTGTCATATGTAAATGGTTTGAAGGAAGCGCCTCATCAAGATTTAATTCGACAGAGAGTTAACACTAGAATAATATTATCACTTAAATGAAAAGGTACCTGTAAATTTAATTGCCAATTTTTGTATGATATTTATATCTCTAAGAAGATGGATGTTTGCAGGTTTATCAGGATTAGAGGTATAACTAGATCAATTTAAGAATAGGATCAGATGTTAGGGTCATGGAGGCATGAATTTTCTTACAAAAGTTGGATGAGGTACTACAAAACAAAGAATCCTCACATGGGACATGAAGCTAGCAGATGAATAATGTCATTAATGGGCATAGAAAGGAAAAGTAAGGCTCCATAGCCTTGAAGGTAGAGATGTGTAGACAGTTGCAAGCTTGATGTGGAAGGAAACAAAGAGCTTAAGAGGTGGTGTGTGAATAATCTCTATGTGTCAAG
>ML854893.1:0-12195 GCA_009831015.1 Picea engelmannii | reverse complement strand
TGATCATCCCAAGCCTTTCGAAAGGTAGGCCTTTCTCTTTGTTGTTCATATAAGCATTTTTCCGTTCTTATTGTTTCTTCCATAGTCTTAGGATCATCATACTAAATCTTGTCACCAATAGAAGGTGGCAGTCCACTCAGATATCTCTGAATTTTTACAGCCTCATCTTTGATGAACGAAACATACTTCAGTAGTTCCAAAAACCTTCGTTCATATTCATCGATGGTCATGCTGCCGAACTTGAGTTTGAAGAACTCCTTCATCTTTCTGTCATAATACCTTTTGGTCAAGTATTTCTTCTCGAAATACCTCTTAAACTCCTTCCAAGTGATATCTTTCTCACTAATGTGCTGCACCTGCACAAACTGATCCCACCACATGGATGCTTTTCTCTTTAGTTGATGCATGGCAATTCTTCCTTCTACATGAGGGGAATAATTCTGCACTTGGAAATATTTCCTCATGCCTAACAACCATGTTTTGACATCTTCCTCCTTCTTATGTTCTCCATCAAACGTTGGAGGCTTGATCTTGTTCATCTCCCCTTTCAACTCATCCCTTCCATATGTTCGGTGTTTTCTAGTAGGAGACGGGCTTGAACTATTGTGTGCTTCCTTGCTGGAATGCTTTTGGGAGCAACGATGATGTCTACTACCACTCCTCGATCTCCTTCTTCTCTCAGGGGTTCTGACACTTCTTGATCTTCCTTTCCTCTCCGGGGTCATGTGACTCTCTATCTTGCTTGAGTCACTCCTCTTCTCCAAATTCCTTTCTATTCTTTCCAGTTTCTTCAACACTTTTAAGTTGAATTCTCCCTGTTGATCCTTGACCCTCATGAGATTTCGGCTATCAGCTCGGCAAGCTTGGGCATCTTTCTGCAATATTTCAATGAGTTTCATCATACGTCCTTCCTTATCCAATTCTCTTTCATTACCATTGGAGTTTGATCCTTCGAATCCCAGGTTGACATCCCTTCCTTCTCTTTCGCTCTCTGAAATGGAGGCAATCCACACCTCTTCCATTTCTATATTCGACATAAATTCACGGTTGTCCTGACACTCATTGAACTCTACACACACAATGTGAAATCAACTGAAGTTTTTCAGGCCCTTAAACCTTCAAGAAACTTACACCACTCATAACCAACATGAACAAGAAAAACTTTTTGATTCCATTAGTTTTCTAAGCTCTGTTTGGCTCTGTAAATTTTCGAGTCTTTGGAGCTTCGGGGTCTCGGTCCACGAAGATCCAACAGTTAAATCCTCGACAGTTCTTTTGTCTTTGAAAATTTCAGGACTTCGGCACTTCGAGTTTTCGGGTGATAACTTCCTCTTTCTCCCTACCCTCGTAACCAAAGACACCTTTCACAACTTTGCGATCTCGCGAGTCGAAGACCCTCGAATCTTCTTCCTCAAAATGCCGATACACGAGATGCAATATGGTATGGTCCCCTCCTCCCTAGTGCCTGCTACAAATAACCATAGGCTAGGGATAAGTGCTAGAACCTCTCACAACTCGCAACTTCGCGAGTTTGAGTGTTGAGCCCTCATGCTCCTCCTTTGCGAATCCCAAAATCTCGATTTACTTTACCCTCCGGGCCCACATAGCACAACTGTCTCCACATATACAGTGGCAAGTGGCACCCTTCGGAGGGTCCACATCACCTTCAACGACATCATTGGGTCCCACCACTCTCGCTTGTCTCCTCGACTTACTGGCATGTGATACACCCATGTGTCCACGTCTATTCCAAAGGGAAAACCCAACGCTTAGACTTTTCTCATATCTACAGTGCATATATTTTCGACATTTCGGGGTTTCATGCATCGAAGTTTGTGCAACCACACATCTCAAACTTCTATTTGCTGAAATCCCAAAAATATTGTCTACCCCNCCCCCCCCCCCCCACTTGATCCAACGGTCAAGTTCCTATCTTACGATCTACGATGTATATCATTTCAGAATTTTGAGTTTTCTCTATTTCGCGACTTGCGAAAACAAGGTTCTTCCATTTTGGTTTCTCGGGTGCCGAAATGTCGTCCAAGAGCCACGTGTTCCCCCTGATCTATGGTCCCGACAAATTTGAGGTTTCACGTATCGCGATTTCCACATTCTTGTGCAACTCCAAAGGGTTTTTAAACCCTGTGCACGTTCTCCAGATCCGACGGTTGTGAGGGTTCTCCTTTCCTCCCGAACAGATCCAACGACTCCAACACTTTATGCGTTGAGCTCTCTCTCTCTCTCTGGCCATATACCATAGTCACTACAGTTTTATAATACCGCTACACCTCTTGAGCTTTGTAACACCACCAAGTGACTCCTTGACACTCGGGAGCATTCAAAGGTCCAAAATTGGTCCTCCAGACACAATTTCTCCTCAAACCCTCAGTCCAAAGACCACTCAACTGGCCCATCTAGGCTCAACATCGAAACCTTAGCTCTGATACCATACTGTAACACCTCTTTCTGTTATTGGAGCTGTTATGCTCTGATACCATACTGTAACGCCCCCATTCCAGGCCGAGCAGGCGCTACTTCACGAAATAACAATACTCACTCTTAATTATATAAACAACATGCATTTAAGAAATGAAACATATTTAAAACTCAGAGTAAGCCTAAGAATTACTGCTAACATAATTTTAAAACATGGCATTAGCATTAATTCATATGAACAACATAATACATGATAATTAGAAATACACATACATGCATAAACATAATTGAAACATCATCTGGTACTTATCTTTGAAACAATGGTAGTTCCACCAACTAGGTGCAGGCCTTCCATGAACCTCCCAGCCTTAGACCACACTACTCATCAAGCTCAATAGTGGGTCACCCCCGAGCTGGGACTAAGCTCCACCCCAAGGCAAGGAATTCTAGGCTAGGCTGAGGTTACAGGGAAAACACACAATCAAAATGAGTGAATTCTCTCCCAGGAACCACTCATACTCACTGCCCACGGACTCTCCTTCCCCACATGCCTGTTCCACCCCAGGAGTATACACCTTCTCTATCACCTAGACAATCCTTCGGCTGCTAACCTCCCTTGTCTTGGGTTTCAGAAACAGACTGGACCGGAAGTCTCTGAGCTCTGTGGCAGTTACAGGGTTCCTTCCAAGAGTTCTCTCCTTCCTCTGCGCACTCTCTCACCTGGAGAGAATCGCTCATAGGCCAAGAAACCTATTCTTCCAACTTCAATCACCTCTCTCACCTGGAGAGAAGGTTCTACAAACTGGCCAACAAGCCACACACAGTCCAGCACTGCCTGGCCACAACAGCCAATGGGGAAAACAGACATGGGCTTTCCGACAGGCTTAGCAATGACAGGATGGTCTCACAGTTACATATTGGGAACATAGATTCCACACATAGGTTCGATGGTTCGGATAGAGGGTGTCTTGGATTTTCAGAACTCAACACAGGCTATCCACGAAATCAACACATAGACTTCTCAGAGATGCGTGACGAGTTTTCCACGCAAGAATAAATTTAGACTCCACGGTTCACAATAGGATGTACGTGCTATCTCAGAACAAACACATGCCTCTTTCCCAGTTCAGAGGATGCACAAGGGTATCTCTGCAGGGTCCGACGGTTCACACTCAGGTAGTCGAGTCGAATGGAGGAGGAACCCCCAACACGGCTCATCCCACCCATTTTATTTGGATGCACCTGGGTTGACACTTGTCACCCATGAAACTGCATGCATTCCTCCCACCATTTTGAAATCACATGTCCTTCCAAAAGAACTTAGGATAAAAACATATTACTCACATGTCTTTTGGAATAATATTAAAATATTATTCCCAAGGACCTAAGCCCCTAGGCTTAGCTCCTAGGCTCAACACTTAGTCCCTTTTCCCACCTTCCAGCCCCTAATCCTTTGCCCACTCTATGGAATCTTAGTCCCCCATCACTCATTCATCATGGTCTGTCTGCACGCAGTGGTGTTTATATTTTTATTAATAATGTGCATAGATACATGTACAAAATCAGGCTCTTGGCCTTCAACACTTAGGCTCTCTGGCCTAACAATCACATAAGACTACCAACTTATATAACTTGGCTCACCAGCCTATACAACACAATTACAATTCATTTTATCAACATGATTTACATTAGGGATCGGCCTTGGGGACATTACAGAAAGAACAAGGTCACTCGACGATCTTTTCAATTTTAAGGAGTCTGAAAAGAGCTTAACTATGGACTCCATATAGTATGTTCTTATGGACCAATTTAACGAGTGTGAAGAAACAAGGTCACTCAGAAATCTTTTCAATTTTAGGGAGTCTGAAAAGATCTTATCTATGGACTCCGTGGGGGTTCCTTTTTTGTAAATTTAGTCCCTTAGGCCCGAAAAAGGGTTAAACTTATACCTGAGAATAATCTTCTAGCGAATCGGAGTTCCTAGAGTATACCTTTGTTCGCACAATTGACCATCTAAACCGAAAAAGGGGTAAACTACTGCCGGACAGATGTGCCTTCAAATTTTAATTTGGCGAGCGTGAAGGACAACACAATCGTTCAACAATCTTTTCATGTTTAGAGGGTCTGAAACGAGCTTAAAAGAAGACCCGTTTTTTGGGAGTCCTGTGGGTAAGGCTAAGAGTGATTAAGATCAGACATATGAGGCTCAAAATCGTAATCATGATAGGACTAACAAGGACTCTCGAGACTAAAGTCATTAACAATGACATGGACACCAAAATTCAACTAGGATCTATCTAGGGCATCCATGTGAAAGTAGGCTCTACCACTAAATTACGACACTTATAGAGAAATAATGACGGTTCCATGTCACAATTCGGTGGGATTGATCCTATGGAAAAGTGGAAAATAAAACAAGATGCATAAAGTGGAGGTGGAATCCTAACTTAAATGCAAAAAGTTGGAAAAACAACTTTTACCAAAGGACCTTCAAAAGTGACCCATCTCTCAAAAGAGTTTTCCAAACCAAAAGTAAAGTGTTTCATAACATCCAATGAGAAACTCAAGAACCATGTTAAATGATTTTCAAACTAGAAAAAAACGACAAAAGGGCTCAAAAAATGACAAAAAGGGGCCAAAAAAGTCTATAAATAGAAGCTGGTAGCTCATTATCACCATTGCAAATTGAGAATTGACAAAAAGAAAAAAAGACCCCTTTGCTAAAAGAGTTGATTCCAGGAGCTTCATAGGATGAAATGAACTTCCGCTTGGACCAAGTAAGTATAAATCCACCCCTCTTTCATTTCAATACTTCCCTTTTGCATTTATTTTAGTTTTTTGTGAGCACACACTCCTAAAAAGGGGCGGCCTTATGTGTACGCCCTACGTGTACGCGGGCTGTCCAAGGACAACCTTCGTATGCCCGTAGGTAGAAAATGATATTCCCACGTGCATACATGACTGTGATCACTACAGTCCATGTACACCCTAAAAAACATGAAAAAAATTGAAAGTACAAGAGTTAACTCTCTTTTGAGCTTGTTTGTAATAGGATGTATGTCCATTGGAGAGAGAGGGAGCATGAGGATATTGATTCTATGGTCGAATAAGACCCTACTATTGTCACTGCATTAAAACAATGTGGGTTGTGGAAATTCTTCCAGTGTCCACTCATGAGGGCACAACCCAGGCTGTTGAATGCCTTGGTAGATTACTGGCACCCCGACACTGAGGCATTTATGCTTGAGGGGTAGTCGTTGACTCCAATAATTGAGGATATTTATTTTTTGACTGGCCTCTTGAGGAGAGGGCAACCAATCAACCTTTGTTCTTTTCCTCCAAGGCCTCACAACATAGCTGAGATAATTAGACTACATTGTGAGGATGGCACAAATAAAGTGGGTTCTCAAGTGCCGAACCACACGATTACCAACCTATCACTACAAGTGATAGTTTTACTTATTGGGTGGATCACTGGATCCACGAACTTACATCAGGCCTTATGGGTACACATGAATTGTGCATTACAATGATTAAATGCATGAGTGTTCGATTGGAGCACAACCATGCTGGATTTCATGAAGAGACAACTCACAGAGTGTTGTGGGCGGAGCAAAAAAAACTTCGGATTCAAGATTATTCTATGCTCTTTCTTCTTCGAGAGTGTACCCAGTCTCAGTCTGTGAGAGACAATATGGGGGCACGTGGCCTCCTTCCCAACAATGTGTAGGCGGGCAACATTGTTTCCACTACAAGGGGGAGGTAGGATCATTGAGGATTTCGACAATAATTTTTTCGACTGGTGGTCTCGGCAGATTCCGTCTATAGAGGAATACCCCTATGTCAGGATCAACTTCACCGGGGATCCTGATATGCCCGTATCTCTCAAAGAAGAGCGAGGAGAGACATGTACGTTTGTTTCTATTTTTTTTAAAATTTTTCTTTTCTTTTATATATATATCATTTTTTATGTGTACTAGAGTATCTGACAATTATGTATCTGTTGTGTACAGATGTGGGACCAGTGCGTCCAATAGATTTTGTGAGAAGTAGGTGATGTCCTCGACCAGAGGCAGCACCAACAACGACCACTGGACCAACAACAACATCAGGGGGACCTCCAGTTGGAGAGGCCGAGAGAGTGTTGAGACGAGTGGAGTGGAACCTCACCGTGCTCACTCGTATTGTACCCATGGCTAAGATCGAGGATCTCCCGCCATATATGCAACCTCATGTAGTTGGGGTGCCACGGACCCGGGTCCAGCTTTTTCGGCGTTTGGAAAACACCATAGTTCACTATGGTAGGGCCAATAGGCCTCGTGCTTAGCTTAGGGTGGACCACTTATGTGTCGAGGGAATGCTTTTGTATATTTTTGAGGGAATAAGCCCCGCGATGTATACTAGACATATTATTTTTTGAGGTGCTTGCGCCCACCTATGTACTCTGAGACTTTTGATATATCTATATATATATGTGTGTGTGTGTGTGTGTGTGTGTGTGTGTGTGTTTATTTACATCTTTTATATGTCTTATGGATCACATTTTTACAATGTATGTACATGTGTATGCGTGTGCTTCTTTCTATGTGTGTGCAATATGCCAATCTAATACTTGATTAGCTAGAGTATTTGTCATTTGATTTAGTCTCCTAGGAACATGGATATACGTAATGTAATCAAAACAATGTTCTAAGAGACATACCCTAATGAGTTGTCGGTGTAGAGTAGGATCATAAACGTAGTAAACCCCATTTAATTGGGACACAACCAGTTGTGCATCTAAGTAGACCCACAGGTGAGAGATACCATATGACAAAGTGTCACGAAGCAACTCTATTACTGTGCTATATTCAGAGACATTGTTTGTGGCGTCGCCTAAACAGATACCTCCAGAAGATAACAAATGTCATTGAGGTGTGAAAATCACCCAAGCTGTGGATGCAAGCCTCCGAGTGTGTCGGCTAGCATCGTCTTCAAACCCAACGAACACCTCTGATTCAATTGACATCTGCCACAGTGAAAAATATGACATCAAAATAACACATCCATAAAACGAAAAAGAAAAAAACAAACTAACTGTATAATATGTATACATATGTGCAAGAAGTCACCCAAGGTGACCTACCTATGAGTAATACTTCTTGAGGTAGAGCCCATTTCTAGGCTCCACTAAAGCATTCCCCTCAAAGTCAACTAGACGATAAGCACCCTTCTTTAGTACCTCCTTCATGATGAAAGGTCCGAACCACATGGGTTTGAAATTGCTTGCCCCCAGGGGATCCTTATCTTGGTCATAGATCAAGACAATGTCACCTTCAGAGAAAATCCGAGGATGAACGGACCGATCATACTGACACTTGACTCTTTTCTTGTGAGCCTCGTTAGCCAAGGCTACATCACATAATTTCTCATCGAGATGCTTGAGATATAATAAGCGTTCCTCAAGCAGTGAAGTGTCTAGCAATAACTATACTACCAAATTTAAAGATGGGATCTAACACTCTATTGGCAAGATTTCTTCCAACTCGTAAACGAGTTGAAAAGGTGAGAAACTGGTGGCAGTCTTTACTGACATTCGGTAGGCCCACAATGTTGATTACAACATCAAATGCCAATTTGACTTGGCCGAATTGATCATTCGTTGTAGAATGGTTTTGAAAGACTTATTCATAGCTTCCACCTGACCATTCGCTTGTGGGTAATAAGGTGATGAATGTTCCTGCCTCAACCCAAGATTTGACGTTAACTCAGACATCATTTTTTTCTGAAAGTGACTGCCATGGTTAGTGACAATCTCCTTTAGGATGTTGAACGTTTCTACCATCTGACTCAAAATAAAGAGAGTTGTTGTCTCTCCATCATTATTGAATGTCACCATAGCTTCGACCCACTTTGTAAAGTAGTCTACTGCGACGATGATATAACGGTGCGCCCTAGCTAAAGGGGGGTGGAATGTAGTATAATCAATCCCCCACTTGGTGAAGGGGCCGAAAATAATGAAGGGAAACATGGGAGCAAGGTGTGCCCTCATCTTCCGAGAGAAGATCTGACATGGCTGGCACTTCTTGACCGATTCAATGCAATCCTTGATTAACGTCGGCCAAAAGTAACCGTCTTGTAGAAACTTTTGGGCTATTTACAACCCACAAAAATTACCACCACATGCTCCAGTGTGGTAGTCATTAAGAATGAGTTCTGCTTCTTCACGAGTGAGACACCGATGAAGGATACAATCTACACCTCGACAATACAAAGTGTCCTCGAGTATGAGATAGGTTTTTTCCTGATGGAGTATACGTCGACGTTCATCACGAGAAGTAGAGGTGGAGAAATTCAAAGTATGGAGATAGACTAGTATATCTCCATACCAGGGGTCTGAATATGAAATAAGAAAAATATCTCCTTTGATCGGTGATTCTTCAGGCGTAACATCACCTGAATCGACCAGAAGTTCCAAGATAAGTTCTGCAAAGACCAAAGACTTTTTAGATTTCACAGAAACAAAATCCAAGTCAAATTCCTGGAGGATAACAATCCATCTATTGATCTTTCCACCAATTACTCGTCGTGTCAGCACATATTGGAATGTATTCACAACAACAATGACAGTGGTCTTGCGAAACAGTATATAATGACGCAACCACTGGACAACATGTACTGCTGCCAATGCAAGCTTCTCAATGTGGGAGTAGTTGAGTTCTGGTCCAACCAGGCCTCGATAAGTTAATAAATCACATGTTCTTCAAGTAGATCGTCCTCTTGAACCAAGACGATATCGATGGTCGACTCAACAATAGCCAAGTATAATAAGAAATGTTTACTATAATTGGGTGGCCGAAGTAGAGGGGCATATGTGAGGGTATGTTTCAACGCTTCAAAAGAGCGTTGAGCAGCTTTGTCCCAATGGAAAGGGATTCCCTTCTTTAGTAAATGCATAAACCATTTAGTGATCTCGACATAGTTTGCGATAAAACGTCAAAGAAAAATATATTTTCCCTGTAAACTCTGAAGCTGAGGGACTGTGCACGGGGGAGGAAATTGAACTATTGCCTCAAACTTTAGAGGATCGACCATGATCCCTATTGTCAAAACTATAAAACCCAAAATATGACCCAACCTCACACAAAAACTGCATTTGTTAGGATTCAAGTGAATTCGGTAGTAGTGACATCGCTCAAAGATAAGTCAGAGGTGCATGGGATGATCAACTCTCTTACGAGATCATGATGCTAGATCATTGAGATAAGCCTCGACTATGTGTTTGATATCGTGGAAAGAAAAATACATGGCTCGTTGAAAGGTGTCTCCATCATTCTTTAGGCCAAAAGGCATCTTTCAATAAGAAAATGTACCCCATTGAGAGATAAAAGTTGTTTTATGCTAGTCTTCAGGATTAATCTGTATTTGATTGTATCCCAAAAAACCATCCATGAAAGAAAATACCTCGCAACTTGTGCATTCATCGAAAATCTGGTCAATGAAAGGGGTGGAGAAATTATCCTTTGGACAGGCCTTGTTCAAATCATGAAAGTCCGTACATACGCGAATTGTTCCCTACTTTTTGTTGACTGGAACGGTATTTGACACCCATTACATCAACTGAACGGGGTAGATGAAACCAACTTTGAGTAGTTTCTCTACTTCAGCCTTAATAGCTGCTTCTTTCCAAGGATTAACCAGACGAAGCTTTTTCCGGATTGGATTGGCGTCAGGGTAAGTGGTTATCTCATGTTCGACGATTCTTGGATCGATGCCTGACATTTCCTTGTAAGACTAGGCAAAAACATCGCAGAATTTTTTAAATAAATCTGTATAGATCTGAATCTCCTTGAGGGAAATTTCTGCTCCAACGAAGACATTCTCCATGATGCCAAGGGTTCTGGAGATGTCAATAGGTATCATTTTAGTGATGGTTTCCATATTACCCTCGACATAAACTACGTGCATAAACAAAGGATTAATAGGAGACGACCTATCTTTAGTCATAGTCAACACAAATTCTCCTGCCTCTATTCTTTTTAACTTTGGGAGGAAGAAAGATCTGTGATGGAGATCATCCTAGGGTCTGTCTGGACCAGTCAATGCCTCTAAAATTTCCTCATTTGAGGGCAAGATCAAGTCTAAAGAATCAGTAGTGGCAAGGGAATCTTGAGCCCAAATAGGCTCGAGAACTGGATCGAACTTTGGTGCAGGATTTGGATCGGGGTCGATTGAAGCTTGTTGGACAATAGAGTATGAAACTTCTTCCACAGACGAGGGAATGGACATGCTTTGATGCCTTGTCCCTTCCATCGTTGCCGATGGGGAAGGAAGAATCCACAGATCATTAAAGTAGGTCATTCAGAATGATGACACTTGAAATATTTCAGCCTTAGGTTTGTTCGGGGACAGTCGATATCATCTTGACATCACTGAAAGGAGGCAGGTAATTGAAAGTACCCATGAGAGGTGGGCACAAACCAAACCCCACGTTGATGATGCCAGGTTGTGGGTTATCAATCATCAGGACTGTGGATTCCCTCGATGAAGGGTCAGTCTTGGAGAAGGACAATTGATCAATGGTTACAATTCGGCCCTCATGTGGGAACAACAAGACCCGAAAAATTGTAGCAACTATTGCATGCATTGCATATGTCCAACTCCTTCCTAACAACAGGTTTTAGTCGAGAGGTGCATTGACCACTTCAACTTCGATTCACACGGTCTTCCCTCCCAACTACACGGGGAAAGAAGGGATGATTCCATGTGGTCTGAAAGAACGACCATAGAAAGAATTAAGGAGAGTAGGTGATGGAGACAAAACAGGTTGGCCAATGGCCTTCCAACATGCCAACGACATCACGCATGTCGAGGCACCCTCATCAACCATCGTGCAAAAAATATTCTAGGTAAAAGATTTCATGGGGTGAGCTAATACTATCTGAAATAGGACATGGTATGGGAGACGAGGCTTCAAGTCGGTCATATCAAGCATGATTGTTCCCAGAATACATGTCTTAGCGAATCCTAAGGCAGCTAGTAGAGCCTTTATCTATGAAGGGCATCTCTAGAGGACCTCCAAAGCAGACATCATGCAAGGGGTTTGTGACAAATCCTCCACCACAGAATAATTCTGGGCAGCCCTTGTGTTTGGATTGTGCGAAGCTTTATTGAATGCCCCTTTCAGGATGTGTGTCATTGTTTCTCCCATTGTCTTCTCRATCTGGAGAGGAACATATGGGTTTTCATCTTCTTTACCCTTTTTAGTAGTGCTTAGCATTCCGTAATCGTGTGCCCTAGTAGATATATGAGCATCACTCTTCAACATAGAAATGTTCATGGTCAAGGGGTTACTAGAATATGGAGGGGGTCCCTGACTACCCCCATCTGCACTCGAAGAGGCTTGAGTCAAATTTTTCCCATGTGGAAATGGGTTCGTTAACACAACAGGCTACTGCTGCACCAATAACTTCTAGGCCTCCACAAGCCGAGGGCACAAGTGACTCAGATGGTCTTCCATGCAAAGGTTACACAAATACTTCGACTTCTTTCTCTCTGTGGTTCCCCCACCATCATTATTAGTGGGTTTCTTATCCCCCTTACCATTTTTGTTTCGTTGTTTCTTCTTCCCTTAAGGCTACTGGTTGGCCTTCAGGTTTGTCAACTACACACTATCTACATCCGACATTTGAGTAGGGGGAGAATTCGAACTAGAGGCTTGGATGGCCATTGTCTGCTGTATCGACAATTGTTGTAATTGATTTGATAGTTGATCAGTGG